>CM043019.1:136586731-136722273 GCA_023690525.1 Holotrichia oblita | reverse complement strand
CCTTTTTACACGGCAGAGAATCCGAGAACCGAATAGCAGCCATCAACAGCGGCCGTGAAAGCCTGAAGACTACATTAGGTAATACTCTCTCTCTTTAACGTATCGAATGCTTACTTAAAATCTATTATCTCAACATCAATTCCTTGTTTGGTACATTTCTCCACTATCTGCTTCATTACATGTAGAGCACCTTTTGCAGGTTGTCTTGTCTTGCAGCACTTTGTAGGTTATGTTTAGCAAAGTTAGTCTTCTGTAATTTTCACAAACCATTCTCCTCCTTTCTTTGGTATCGGTATTATAATTCTGGATTTCATTCCTCAGGTATTGCTTCGTTCCTCCATATTATTTGGATTAACTCATAAATTCTTGGTTTAACTTCCTTTCCTCCGTTTTTTATAAGTTCAGCATAGACGTTATCTAGACCTGCTGCTTTTTTTGGCTTTAGGTGTTGGATTGCTTCATTGCACTCATTTTTTGCAGGCTCCTGTATTTCTTCTTCATTTATCCAGTTCTGTTCTTCGTACTCCTGATCCATGCCCTCTTCTGTTACTGTCATTTCTCTCATATATTTTCCCATTTTTCTTTACTAAATGTTGGATGTGTTCGTATTTTTTTGCGTTTTTGTTTCCTAATTTGCTCATTTTCATCCATTGTTTCTTGCTGCCTACGATGTTTGTTTTTTACTTTTCATGCTTCTTTCCTTGAGTCTTTGTACTTTTTATAGTCGTTTTCATTGTTTGTAGCCATTTTAATCTCTCTTTAATCTTTCTTTTCTATATTGTACTTGTTTTCTTTCTAGTACTTTTTCGGCTGTTTCAACCATACTATTTTTTATGTTATTCCATTCCTATCTCTATATTGTCGTATATTTAGTTACTTCTTAATCGTTTTTCCATTTGTTGCTCATATTCTCTTCGTGCCTCTTCAATTTGTAAGTCTACTGTGTTCCATTCTCGTTGGTATTTTCCAGTTTTTCTATTTTCTGCTAATCTTAACTTCATCTTAGCTATAATTAAGTGATGGTCATGTTGTGCTTGTGCCTCAGTAGCTTCGTACGTCTTGTATCATCTTACATCCTTTTTTGTCATTAGGATATGGTCAATTTGATTCCTGTCCGTCTTTCCTGATCTGATCCATGTTACTTTATGCTGTTGTTTTTTTGTGTTGGAACATCGTGGTTGCTAAATTACAAAGTCTTACCCCATTATCCCTAGTTATGTCATGTATTGTGTGATTTCCTACCACCTTACTTACATGTTTTTCATTATTCATACAGGTTATTATTTATACTGGTCATTATTTATATACCTGAGTTCTACTTTTTGTAAACCTGTCAAATCTGTCATGGTACAAACCGAGTTACAACTTTTTTCAAATGTAAATGTTCGTGCAATATTGATCTCACTTGCGAGGATGGATCCAATCTTCAGATTGGACTTTATCATTGCATAGTTAGGTAATGCGGTTGTCCTCTTCCACCATCTTAAGTTAAAAGAGGGCCAGCACCTTCTTCTCCTGCACAACCGATTTGCAACCTCGTTAAAATTCTTTATACCTATACCCTTCTATAAACACTAGCCAATGATGGTGCTAGATCCCCAAATGCCGATTTTAAACTTTCCTCACACTCATAGGCGCTCAATAAGGCTATTATTGAAATCATAGTAAATCATTCTCCGAAAGTTCTCCCAATTTTTTCGATAACGGAAGGCCACTATTCAATCGAATTGCACAAAATAAACTGCAATTGACAGATAAAATAATGCATTGTTTAATTAATAAACAGCTTGAAACTTGACATACCCTGTATATATATAAAATATGTGACGGCCAGTAAGAAAGGTGGTGGCGATGCGAAATTGTAATAACTCATTTCCGCGATTAAAGGTGTTAATTTCACTTGACGGGCGTAAATTTTGAAAAATAGCCGCGACGCAGAAGAATATAATTAATGTAAAGTGGTAGATGTAAAAACCGCAATTAAGCGCACCGGCTAATCTAATTTAGTTCTGTGACATTTATCGTAATTACCGCCATCAAAATCTTAAAACGCTTCCCTTTTAATGTAATAAAGCTGTTCGGTTATTATGTATCTCCGAATTTTTTTTTTTTGCCTATTCAACGTGGAAAAAGACGTGGAAGGACTACTTTATAAATTACCCTTTCTTTACGGCGACTTTCCGACGAAATAAAAACTATTCCGAGTTTGAAACAAAAGCCGTATCCGATAGTATTCATTTTACGATGAATCATTTTACGACGATTCATTTTACGACGGCATTTTCGTCGAGGCTTAACCCTATCGTAAATTCGGCCGATGTTGTTGTACCTGTCGCCTATTCCGGCTCCGCCTGTTTTCCTTGTAAACTCTAAGCAAGTAGGAAAGAAAAAGAAATAACACCGCCCGACGCTTGTGTTCCATTCGCAATCTTGAAATTCAATTTCGTTATCAAAACCGGGCACGGTTTACTTTGCATTTCGCTAGTGATTTTACAACGTGCGTTAGATGTTGATTTATTCCCTGAACGTACAGAGTTATACGGAAGAGGGAAATCTAGGAAAGTTTTTCTTTATGGTACTTCACTAACGATGATCTCTTCCATTTACAAACATAATTTATTCCCTTTTATACTGCAGCAGTAATAATACAACAATTTATAAGGATTTTACCAGGATAATGGTCTAAAGTTCTGCGCTAGAGTTGCAGGATTATATCAACGGAAGTCATTCTAGTATTAGCTTTGTACAAAGCTGTAAACTTAACATTGTTTGAGGAAAAATTTATAGTAGAATCCTGATGAGTGTAGTTCTAAAACTGTATATATGTATGTATGTACTTGTATAAAATTGTATTTACGATGTAGTATAGTTTTATATCCCTTGCTAAACGCATAAAACGATGAAAGCATTAGAAAGTTCGATATAGTTAATTTAAAGCACAGCACAGCGAAATTTTCACTTCTCTTCACTTTTGTAAACATTTGGCAACAGTAAAATGTTAAGAATTGCGTTTCTGAACATAATCAAGTTAGTTTTAAAGCTTTTAAACTGCTTCAGATCTTCATTTCGCACACTTTGCTCGTACAAAATATGATCTTTGAATATTTATGATGAGTTGTCATGTTAGGGCAAAAAATAACAGTCGTTTAAAAGCTGTCACGCTATGAGAACTCTTTCTGTTTTACTATTTTGGTAAACCTGGCAGTTAACGTATTTCTGAAGCTGTCAAATTGCGACAACTAAGTCGTTAAGTAATTGGCAAAATATTTCTGATAATGTTTAAAAACGATCTTTTCAAATTTAATAATTGAAACATTTGGAAAATATCAATTGCTTTTTTTTTGTTCGCCATTGTAGGAGTTTTGTTATTGATATACAGGGTGCCCGGATTCCGTAGGGAGACGGTTAAATTAGCAGGAAGGTGTAGATTCAAAAGCTCACTAAGAATCCATTTTCAAATTTTACTACAAATAATAAGCACACATGAAGTTTGTAGTAATCAGAACAAGCTTAATTTTCCAAATTTTGACAAAATTTCCATATCATGCGATACATGATTGTATTCAGAAAAAAATCCGCTTTTAAAAGAGCCAGAAAAATTAGACGATTCCAATCTAAAATTTTGAGGTTAGGTGATATTACTAAAAATTTGCGCAAAAGAAATTTGTTTTATTAAGCGTCAATAAAAGTATTTAGATTACAATTTGAACTGCTTCAAACCGCATCTTAATATCTCGAATAAAAAGTTACGGCAAATAAAAGAAATTAGAAGATTTCAGTTTATCTTCAATATTAAACAAATGAAGCATGGCAAGTAAAATTTGAAAATGGATTCTTAGTGAGCTTTTGAATCTACACCTCTTTGTTAATTTAACCGTCTCTCTATGTCTTCAAATAAAAAAGTTATCCATGTTGTCTCTACGAAATCCAGACACCCTGTATAGCTTTTTTAGAGATCAATTTTTTAACTTTTTAAAACGGATTTTCCTTTATTTTAGTTCAAATCCTTACGCTTCAGATTATCCTGTCATTTTTCGCAATTTAATACACTTTACAGAATAGTTTTCATCTCTACATAAAATATCCTCTACAAATATTTGTGACAACTGTCACATTGCAGAGAAAAAAAAAACAGTGGGTTGAAAGCTGTCAATTTACCGTTGACGTTTAGCGGATGTGACAGTTCACTTTTTTGAAGCTGTCAAATTGTACGGGCTTAACAGTTGTAAATGTCAAAATAAGTCTAAATTGACAGCTGGAAAATGTCAATTATTTTTTTGTGATATTAGTTGTTATAGTCATGGATGAATTTTTAACAGATTTCGAACGCCTAGACCTATCTTCACTTCTCAAATTTGATTATTTTAGCTGTTAAAATACCATTTGACCTATGTATGATATCAAAGACCGTGGGATAGTAAAATACAGATTAAAGATCGATAACACCAACATCACAAGATTTAATAAATTAATTCGTGACACATGAGCCCTCGAAACACGTGTCCCGAGTACTGGTGTAGATGATGTTACTTGCTATCTACCTTCATCTTATTGCATCATAGATTAGAAAGTCATCGCTCTGCATTATAAATGATTATCTTCCAATTACAATTCCAACTGTATTTAAATGTTGTTGGCTACGTTTGAACAGATTCTAAATACAGTTTGTTCAGGGGAGATCCACAAGTGACGCAATTTACAGAAGTTTAGACTACATACATAGAGAAATCGATTTGCAATAATGCAAACAGAATATTCTTTAATTTACAACAAATTTAACAAAAGCTGTTGACAAGTTATCTCCTAGGAGTTTCATATGATTTATTTATATCCGTAAGGTCACAATTATAACCATCAAAATATTGTCGGACGTGAATTCCATACCTCCGCAATCTGTGTTACTTATGGAGTGCCTCAGGGTTCTATTCGTGCGTTTGCGCTTTTTAATATGTTTGTAAATGATCTCCTTCAGGTATCGTTATCAGGATACTGGATGACACAATACGGCGATGATAGTAACAGTGTCGAGTTACTTTGTAGCGGAGGTCTCGAGGTGGTTATCTGCCGTTGTATTAGAAACGGATGGCAACGGATTTGTTTTCAACGTCGACAAGACTGCTCTTGTGCGGTTTTCAGCGAGCTGTACTATTAAAAGCGGTTTGTACGTGATGCTTGAAGGTAAATCTATTTCTATAGAAGAAAATATCAAATTTCTGGAATTAACTCTTGGGAGTAACTTAAGATATAGTCGTCGCTGTTTTGTGCATCAGTAGCTTCCGATTGTTTTATTTTTACCTTATTATTTTTTGGGGTTCGTCCTCTTTGCTTCTTCTTTAATTATTTGTGAACGGAAAACGACTTTATTTTCGGCACCTTAAGTCAAACGAATTGACCGAATCATGTATCAATATATGATGCATCAATCGGCCCAAGGAAGTGGGTATTGGAACTTTCAGCCAGTGAATCGTCAGGAGATTCAGATGACGATCGACAACAACATTAACATATGCCTAGCCGAAACTATACCCACGATAAAACTGGTAAGGGAAAATAATCTACAGAAGATCTTGAGTTTCACTGATTTCCAGAGCACACTTTAAAATATTAAATCAGTAGGCATCTCAGCGGATTCAGATAATTATACTTTGGAAATCAAACTAATTTATTACGAATTGCATAACAGAGGGTTTGATAGCTGTTTCATCTGGATTCCTGGACATAAGGGTATTCGAAGAAATGAAAAGGCAGATACCTTAGCTAGACAGGCAGCGTCTCTAGAAACACCAAACAGGAATTACAAAATTCAAAGGAATGACATCTTAGTGGAGCGTAAAGTTAAAATCTCGGCAAAGTTGACAGAAAAATGGGATGAAATCTGTAGTACTAAAACTAAATTCAAACAAAAAAACCATGGTTTCACAAGATGCGGCTGTCTAGAGCCCAAATAGTAACGATGTGCAGAATGAGATTCAAGCATGCTTCCACTCCAGTTCACCTTTTTAAAATTCATGTCAAGGAAGTGGAGATTGTTCGTGCGGCCTTTTTGGAAACTTAAAGCACATATTTTTCGAATGTCTTTTGCACAAGAGAAGATCAGACCAACTACATCAAGAGTTAGTAAATTTGAAGTTGATGACCCCAATAGATATACCTTCAGTCCTAGCTAATTTATCTGAAGACACGATACAAAGTCTTATGAATTTTTTCCACGATATCTCTCACTTCGTCACATCTTAAGTTAGTAACTCCTATTATGATATCGTTTTAGTCAACCCCAAATTACCCTTTCCTGCCGTCGTTTAACCTATAAGCTAATCTTGTAGTAACCGCCAAAAACTAATTAAAGTATTGCAGTATTGTGACTAGGGCATGTTTGGTGTAGAGTGTAGACTATCGTAGACAGTGGCTAACCTGCATTTATAGTTGTTTGCTTCCAAGAGTAGAAGAGCTTAGAGGAATATGTTGAACTTCAAATCGTTGTTTGAAAATAGGTTCCGGAAGGACGTGCTCAATTAAGGTTTTATTCCCCCAACTCATGTGACTGGTTGGAATGGTGAACCAAGAAGCCAAGGAGAATTAAGAAGAAGAAGAAGAAGAATCTTCTAGAGACTCAATAATATGGTTACACGTTCACGCAATGATTGGCTTATAGCTTATAGCTATGCCATTTGGTAGGCCTATGATTTGGCGAGAACAAAAGGAACATTCGACAGACTGCTACTTTTGCTGTACAAAGACCTTCGGGTTTTCCAGTAAAAATAAGGATAAAATTACCTATCCTAATTTACCTTCTGCCACTCGTCCAATTCCTCATTCGGAAGCTTTGCCAGTACCAAGTCCTATGGATGTTTCGAACCAAGAACATGTTGAAACCGAGATAGAAGAATACATTTCAGAATTGCCGGACACAAATGAAGAATATTTGCTATCTCAAGAAGACACGCTTCATTTAATAAAACAATTGGAATTAAATGACCTAGTTCGAGATCTCAATTTATCAAAAACTCAGGCAGAAATATTAGAATCAAGACTGCAAGGATGGAAGTTGTTAGCTCCGGATACGCGTATTTCTGCATATCGAAATCGCCAGAAAGAACTGTCACAGTATTTTTCAATCGAAGGAGGTCTTTCAGTTTGCAAAAATGTTGACGGTTTAATGCGAGAATTAAGTTACAAACACCAATCGGAAGAATGGCGTCTTTTTATAGATGCTTCTAAATTGAGCTTGAAAGCTGTCCTTCTACATATAGGAAACATCTACCCCTCCACTCCTGTTAGTCATGCCGTGCACATGAAGTAAACATATGATAATATGACACGTCTCCTTGATAAAATCAATTACAAAACCTATAAATGGGACATCAGTGCTGATCTCAAAGTAATTGCAATTCTTCTTGGTCTACAACTTGGGTTCAGAAAGTATTGCTGTTTCCTTTGTGAATGGGATAGTTGACTGAGAAATTTGCACTATACTGTTAAGCATTGGCCAACCAGAATACAATATACTCCCGGAGAAAAGAACGTAGTCCATAATTCGTTGGTGGAGCCTCATAAAATACTTTTACCGCCATTACACATAAAATTAGGTCTGATGAAGAATTTCATCAAAGCATTGGACAAAGAGGGACCAGGATTTCGATACCTTAAACAAAAATTTCCTAATATATCTGAGGCAAAACTTAAAGAGGGGATTTTTATAGGTCCCCGGATTAATCTGTTACAACAGGATCGAGAATTTGACGTACTCTTGAGCGATTTAGAACGGACTGCTTAGGATGCATTTAAAAGTGTGACAAAGAATTTCTTAGGAAATAAAAGATTACGAGGAAATTGTTAGGTAGTGAACTTGTTAGAAGTTACCATGCATTAGGCTGTAGTATGAGTCTTAAAATACATTTCTTGCATTCGCACCTGAACTTCTTTCCCCCGAATCTTGTTCGATCGATGTTAGTGACGAGCATGGGGATGAAAGATTTCATCAGAATATTTCCACTATTGAAAAACGCTATCAGGGCAAGTGGAATAGCGAGATGCTTGCTGACTACTGTTGGACTTTAATTTCGGAATGTTCTTCATCGCAATATAAAAAAAAATGAAAATTTGTTGTATATTTCAACGTAACTGTCAACTTACATCTGATATATTTTTATCAATTAAAGCGATTCGATTAACCAGAATCCATATTTATTCCTGTGCGATAAATCATCATTAACTATAACAGTTAGAGGGACAAATTAACATCGACCGTGTTATCTCATGCATGACGAATTTTGGAAATTACATTACCGCTAGAGATGCATCGGGTTCTACACGAAACGCTGCTATCCTGCATCCATTACGAATCGAACACATATATGTATGTGTATACGAGTCAGTCATTCGAAAGAGGCGTTTTGATGGAAATAAATTCTGACTAGTTGGCGCGATATAACCGCTAATTTAGTCACATCGATCCCCCCATTTCGACCTAACACCCATTAACAATGAATAAACATTATCGCCAGCGTTATATTACCGGTAGCGATATATGTACATAGAGGCTCCCTCTGCTGTTGTTATACAAAAGGAAGGAAGACTCACATGAGGCTGGAGCTTGGCATCTGTCGATATCTCGCAATTTTATCGACACAACTGATGCGAGGGTGATTTGTATTATGATTTACTAAACGGCAGTTCGTATCGTCGTTTAATATTAGGAGGAAGACGTTTTACCAGCTTTTGTGCTTTAATACCCGACATAAATCGTCGTTATTACATACATCGAATGACATATATGAGTTTAAATAAGTATTAAGATGGCTTTAAACTCCCTAACGATCTAATTAACCCAACTATAATAAACTATCAGTATCTTACAGTGCATCATAACGCATCGTGCACATATGTTTTTACGACATCGTTCTCGGTAAATATCTCCGGAAGCGGAGGTAGACTGCATAAAATTCGAAACTTATGCATATATCGCAAGTTACCGCCTAATTTAAAGTGAAACGAGACGCGACATTTCTATAAAAATTCTAAAGTATATACGGACGGGTTCGTGCTGCACATCAGCTATGTAGTAGCATCCTAACGTGGGATTGTTCAATGTTAGGGGCGCTTTAAGTTAAGGAAATCTCACGATAATGCACTTCCTTTATTAACTTTCTGAAGCTCGCCGTTCCCCCGTATCTTCGCGCGAGTTATGGCAGGTTTGGAGACGATAAGAATTTATAAATTGCGTACTTACTCCAGGAGTTCCATAACAGTACACGTTACGTAAATGAACTCTTATGTGAGTTTCGTATAATAAGTTTAGCGTTAAAGGTGAAATCTAGGATAAGATAATAATTCACAAGTTAATGGGGGATCTCCCCTAGCGGTAAACTGGCAAGTTGCTTAGAGTTATTGCGCTTTTTTTTCGAAAGAAAATCAGATTTAAAAAGTTTGTAAAAAGGAGAGGTGAAAATGTCCAATTTTAGTCTTTTTCATCAATATTTTTTAAAAAAATTGTAAAAAATAACTGAAATTGTAATCATCCAGCTGTCATATGTACTTTGGCAGCTGTCATTGATGACATTTAAATAAAAAAATACACTTTAGCAGTAGTAATAATACCCTAAGTGCTACACCCAAGAAAATCAGGGATTTTAATATTTACATTTTGACAGTTTTTATTATTTTTTTTAATATTGACAACCTGCAAAATTTGTAAAATGTGTAGCGAGAAAGTAGGAAAACATAACCTTTTTTAAAAATGCTATTGACAGCTGTCAAACTAGCTGTCAATAGTAGTTTAAATGTTATGCCCACAAAAACAGTAAGAAAATAACTGCTTTTATAATTTGACAGTTGATAGTAAGATGTTCATTCGGATTCAGAATTCTAAAAGAAAACTGCTAATTTATTTTACAAATTGACGCATGATATGTCCACAGTTATAATTCTCAAACATAGAAAAATTGGTACTTTTACAATTACCAGTTGTCAACTGATTACGACGTTCAAAATTGTAAAAAAAAACATTGAATTTTCCAAGCTTATTACTGTTAAGATGTCCTTGCACAATTATTATACATGTTTTGATCGTTAAACCTTTTAAAACTACATTGTGACAGTTATCATCCGAATCTGTAATTTTATAGCTGTCAAATTTTGACAATTTTTGAACTTCTAAATCTGAAAATCATTGAAAACAAACCGTATTTACAGTTTTAAAGCTGGCAGTAGTATGTTAGCTGCTTTTCTCAATAAAATAATAAGAAAATATGAAGTGAATTTTGAAGTGTCTTGCTAGTTGTTTAATTGGCAGACGAATTTTATTTATTTTGGTAGTAATGTTTACTAGTTACATTTTACTTGTGACAAACGTCAATGAAATAAGATCAGTTTCAAGTTGAAGAAGGGTATGAATGCTGTCAGATTTTGACAGTTACAATTTTGAAATCTGAAACAATTACTGTATTTAATCAATCAAAGCTGTTGGAGATATTTTGACAGTTACGTATACATATTAATACCGATGAAAACTAACTGTTTTAATTGTTTCATAACGGTCAATAGTATGTTAATTGCTTTTTTCAATAAAACATTTAAAAAATGTGAAGTGATCTTTTTTGAAGTGTTCTGAGTTGGCCGTACTGATTTCAATATGGCAACACTGTGTAATTGGCGAACATGTTTATTTATTTTACTGGTTTAGTAGGGTTTACTATTGTATATTTGACTTGTGACAGATGTCAATCATATGGTCAATCACACTACTGCTAAGGCCGAACAAGGTTCTTGAGCCTTTTATTCTTCATGGACTCTCTTCAAGGGCTGGGTGAATACGCTGCTTCAAGGCAGGGAGATGATAGATGGTGATGTTCTTGCGTCCGCTGTTGTTGCACTATGCTGCGGCGTCTTCGGCCAGTGCCGTCGATCATGGGAGGTGATCTGTCCGGATCCAAGGTCGATAGTCTGTTGATCAGTTGATTTTCGGATCTAGCAATCCTTTCCAACGTCTTCTCGGTCAGTCCAAGCGTGAATTGTTTGAGGGAAGGAACCCCGATGTCGTCACGAATCTGTTGATTGCGGACGAACCACGGGGCCCCCGCAATCATTCGCGGCATCCTATTCTGTAGTACTTCCAGCCTCTTGATGTTCGTCCTCGCCAAGCTAGAGATCGGCAACGCTCCATATGTAATAATCGGCCTCAAGAACGTTGAAAATAGAAGGATTTTGATCCTCAATGACTCCTCGCACACAGCAGGGGAAGGAGGAAACTCCTAGCGCAATAGAACTTCTCAATAGATCTGCTCACGTGTGCCCGCAAAGTTAGACTCCAGGGGAGCCGAAATCCATCCACGATAATATTATCTTGCGGCGGTCTAAGCCTCTTCGTGAAAACAGATGTTCTTCGTGAACAATGAAATAAGATGAGTTTTAAGGGCCACGTGGGCAGTGGGGAGTGGCGTAAAATTCTTTTGACATTTGGTAATGTAAAATGCTTTTGAAATATCGATGCAAGGTCTATTACGACACTAATTGCGTAATAGAAATGGAACATTTAAGCGGATTTATTTTAAGTTGGTCACATTGCAACAGTAATGGAAATGTCAAACTGACATTTCCTCAGACAATCCTCATGCTACCAACCGCCACAAAAGTTCCCTATATCGGGTGTCCGTAAATGATTGAAGCTGACAGCTACTGTCAAATTTTGGTTGAGTTTGTAACACTACTTTTGATTTCGATCGCAAGAATTGACATTAGCGTCCCACGAGGTAATTACTTTCAGCATAATTATTAAAAATTGTGTCTTAATATCAAACACAATATTCTTCGTTTTGGAAACGTTTATTGTTAATTAAAATTAGTTAAGAACATAATTATAAAAAATAACGAAAATATAGACATGCGATTATGGCCATAGATGAATAAACCAACTGACTTTCTCAGGGTGGTAAACTTCAAGCATAGATATTGTATACATTTTGACAGACGTCAGCTTCAAACATATACGGACCCGGTGTATTATCAAATTTTCTCTTTTTGTATTCATAGAAGAAGAAAAATTAAAAAACTAATTGCAAAAAAATGCATTAAAATCACATTTCATTGGACATTAAAGCACTCATCACTGTCCTGGGTTGCTAACAAAAAAGTCCCAGGGTGTGATTAAAAACTAGAATATATTTATATCCATGAACTCTCCATATTGAATTTACATGTTTATTGTCAAAACCATAGTGTCAACATCTGTCAACTCTCATCTACTATCTGTCAATATACTATTACACAGTGTTGCCACATTAAAATCAGTGTGACCAACTCATGATACTTCAAAATTATCACTTCGTACAATTATAAACTTGCAACTGACACATGTGTATTGTGACAGTTACAACTGTTAGACTGAAAAAAATTGGTGAAAAAGGTGATAATCTATCATCAAGTCGTTCAAAATTGCAAGAACAAAACATTGAATTTACAATTTTATTACTATCAGATCTATTTTGACAGCTACAATTTTGACAAAACCTGAAAAAAAGTACTGAACCTGCACTTATCTAACTATCAGATTTCAACAGCGACAATTTTTTTTAATATGAAAAACTTCTTGTATTTAATCAATCAAAGCTGTATGAGATATTTTGACAGTTACACATGTCAACACTGTCAAAAATCGACTGCTTTTACAGTACGACAAAACAAATGGCAATACTGTAATGTATAATTGGCAAACATGTTTATTTATTTCGGTGGTTAGTAGGGTTTACTATTTACATTTTGCTAAACTATAAATGTACATACAAAGTGATAATTTTGATCTCTTGGGTTGCCAGCAAAAAAATGAACATATCTTAGTTTTTAATAATCTTGGAATTTTAGGCTTAGACTTAGATGTTTAATGTGAGTTTTGAATTGCCGAAACTCATGTTGGGCGCCAAAATTTATACATATCACCGATTATAATACCCAAAATCAAACAGCAAATCAAATAACCTTACAAGCTGCCCATCAATCATGTTTCTAAGCCGAAATAATCAAAGTAAAAAAGTAACAGTATCGAGGACAGCTTGTATATCAAAATAACTATGCATTACGATCTTCTTTAATATATCTTTCCTCAATCTTATATGCATGCAAATCCCAGACTTTATCTTTCCATATACCTCCTCAAACTCATACATTTATTCTTCCGCTCTTCCTTTTTTTATTCTCGTTTCGTTCCCCCCCTTACTAAACGTCAGTCTACTCCGGACGGAAAAAGGGCCCCCATTGAATTAGACTTTCATCGTGCTCCGGATTTATACAAGCTCAAGAAGAAGTTCTAAATTGACACGCGTAGGATACAGAGGGCCGTGTGTATTTATTATCTAGCGTGCCTTCGACGTTCATCATTATACTAAACTCGCGGAAGGTCCTTTTGTGCGGGTCGCTACCGCAATTGCTACTCCTTAAAATGTTATATTCGGAAATAAACTGCTAGAGAATACGGATCGTAATTATTATTGGAAGTCCTCGTTTCGAAGGGTTGGCTATAATGAGGTCGCTCGGTATACACCGTTAAAAGATATAAAATATAACAAAACAAAAAAATTAAATTTTACCGGTTGCTTTCTGTATAAATAACGGAAACGAAATCCAAATTAAATTAGGTTAATAATGCCTTGGCGTGGTAATACCGCAAAGCGACGCCAAAAAGTCCATCGTTTCACAATTAAACGAAGAATTATTGCTCCCGAACGGTGGCACTTCAGAGCAGACAGCTAGCAGCGAGCTTTCCATTCCCTCTCGTTCTTTTTTTTGCGTGTGTCCGTAATTCGTACGGAGAAGCGACAGCCGTGGGCTTTTTTCGGCAAATTATTTCATTAGGCCCGACCAGGGGGTGGGATGGGATGGGAGTGTGCACTGTAAGAACCGCGTCGCGTATAACGGAATATCTCCGTTGACAAGTTAGAGAGAGGGAGTTAGAAATCGTATACTTCCAGTGAAATTAATGTAAATGAGTTTCTTGTTGGAGTTAACCGTTTACTAGGATGGAAGTAAAAAAGCGTTTTAATCACGTCGCATATATTCCTGTATTTTATGGTCTGGCGGATACTTTCGTTAGTTTCTTTTAATTTTTTTTTAAAAGAAGGATCCGCAGAATGACGCAGAGAAGAAACTTGTATCTTGGAGCAATGAATATCGAATTTTAACCCCAAACAGTTTTGCGTAAAAGAAACGAATCATTTGTCATTCTTTTATAGTCTGTTTCTTTTATTATTCTTATTATTATTATTTCATTGCTTATTTTGGCATTTCTTCTCCAGTGACCATTGCACGTAAAATATTTGCGAAACTCAATTGACAGATCCGGAAACACATTTGACAAATAAGGAATTTCATTGACAAAACAAGCCTACTAGTACAGAATCATTGGAAAAGCATTTAAGACACATTTCGAAAAGCAATGACAAAAGAGGAAAAAGAAAAAAAAATGTTCTGTATTATCAAATTCGTTGGCGAATTTTGTGCTAGATATGAAGCATTTACTGTGGAAGCTGTGGAAATAGTAGAAGAGAGAAACATTAGAATATCATTGTCGAAAACGCATTGTTGGGCATCAACAATATGAATGGTTCCCTCTGTCAGAGTATAGTAGCAACAATTAACACGTTGAAGGACACTTGCAGAACGGTGAAGGTCCTTTCAGTGAAACTGAAAGAATTGAAATCTTAATGATGGTTGGTTATGTAGATCGACAACATTCACACCAAGATGTTTGTCATTAATTTAATAAGGTTCATCCGGAGAGAAATCCTATTGTACAATCCACAGTGTCTAAATTGGTTAGAAAATTTAGAGCAACTGGAAATGTAAACGATATTCCAAGATCTGGGCGTCCAAAATCAGCTACAAATCAACATCAAGCTCTTGATGTATTACTTAGTGTTACGGATAATCCAATTACGTCAACCACGCAACTTGCTTTGGATAATGATATTAGTCAATCGTCGGTAGTTCAAATATGAATAAAGAACAAATACAAACCCTATAAGATACATCTTCTCCATGAGCTAAACGAAGGTGACCCTGACAGAAGAATGCAGTTTTGTGCAATAATGATCAATAATAATCCAAATTATCTAAACTACATTTTATTTTCTGATGAAGCCACGTTTTGTCTACATGGGTTTGTAAACAGACACAACTGTCGCTACTGGTCCAGTCAAAATCCCCATTGGATGATGGAACACCATACACAGCATCCACAAAACCTTAATGTCTGCGCTGGTATTATAGGGCACCACATAATAGGTCCATACTTTATAGATGGAAATTTGACAGCAGATAGATACCTAAACCTATTACATGATCACATTGTACCTGACATTATTTCCGGATGAAGATCTTTCCGGGTCGTTGGATCTATTGAATGGCCTGCTGCTTTCCTCTGGGGTCATTTAAAAAATAAAATTACAAAGAGAAACCACAAAATTTACAAGACCTCGAAGCCAGAATCAGGCATGAAATTGAAGAAATACCACCTAATTGGCTGCAAAATTCGTTGCATAATTTTTGTGACAGATTAGGTTATTGTCAAGCTGCAGAGGGTCTTCAGTTTGAACATTTAATTTGAGTTAAATATTATTTGAATGAATAAAGTATTATGAGTATTTTCTCTAAAATTTTATTATTAAAGCATATGAAAAAATATCAAGACATTTCAAGAAAAAAAAGGAGGAATAAAAATCAGCAATAGAATCACTTGGTTGCCATTAAAAAAATGAATACATTTCCATGGAAATACGTTGACATAAAAAAACCACGAGTAGTCTAAGACATGGAGAATAATTAGTAAAAAAACTTGTTCTTATAAAGTTCATATTTACAGAAATAAACTGCCTATTCCATACTTTTGACTAACCCTGTATATACTTTTTGTGACATAAACGATTATGGACGTCAGTCGATTTTCAATGAAACATGCTAAGCAAATGTATATTTTATCTGGTCGAAAAAAAACTGAATTCTCTCGATAGGCAGGCTAAAATAAAGGCTAACAAAACTCAAAAAAACTAATGTACGTTTTATAAAATGCCTAAACAAATATGGTTATTGTTGATGCCACAATTTAAAAGATGGCGCAGGACAAAGGGGGTGAGAGCTTATCTTGGTAAGTTTCACATCTATATCTGGTTTCTTTTCTGGCTTTATTTTTTGTACACTCCCTAGTAACACATTTTAGAAATACACTCGGTTTCTTGTGATCTTCGGGAACTGGAATTATTTCCAAAAAAATGCTAATCCGGAATATTATTCTGTCTCACTTGTGTCATTGGAGCTTGTTTCACATATTTTATTCGTCCATCTTGGATATTTTCAATTTGAAGGAGAGATTGAATAACCGCATCTCTGAATTCAATAAATTTAATTCTTTTTGCAACTTTCACTTTTACGTAATTTTTGTTTGACAGCTACTTCCTGCTTGTTCTCAGGGTACTTGTAAAATGAGTTTTGTGCTTCAATAATTTTAAAGACAAGGAGATACTGTTGTAGAAAATGTCCATGTAGATATGGTGACCATTATTGAGGTTTGATCCAAAAAGTCTGAAAACCAGTTGCTCAGTTTTTGGATCTTTACCTTGGTAGATTTACAAATTTAAAATGTAGCCATCATGGATTCGTCCAAGGATAATGCTTCTGACGGAGTTGCTATTTTTTATAAGCAGATCTACAAGATTTCGTAAGCCGATCCTGTGAATCGTTTTGATCGGCATTAGAACTCAAGTATCTGGGTATGTTTTCAAACGTCCTAGTAAAGTGGTTTGCATGAGAATAAATTCCTAATTGTTGGAGATTTTAATTGTCCTTAGAGAAGGCACAAACCGAAAAACATTTTGAACTCCCTTTCTGTCATCGGTTTAAATTCACGAACTATGACGAGTTTTGGGTCGATTACTCTGGTGTAGCTCTCTTCCATTATTATTGGTGCTGGTCGGTATCTATCAATCTAACCTTATTTATAGAATCAACTGTCGTGACTGTGAGGGGCACAAAAGCCACCTTAGACTTAGTCGTGGATCCACCGCCCTTTGCGTTCATACTTTTGATTTTGACAATGTTGAGGTCTTGGATTTTGAACGTAATAAATCAAAACGTAATTTCTTGGATTAATTAATTTTAGGAAAGATGTTGAGAACTTAAGTACCATTTATTCTGATTTAATCACTTAATATTTAATTAATTTCACCTTTATACTTCTTTCGTAATTCCATTAATTTCAAAATGTTGTCTGTCTCTTTTGATACTTGATTGTATTTATTCCTTGCATTTTTCTTTTTACAATTGACTGTAATTTGTTTCGTTTTTAAATCTCTACATGGATCTGTTTTTTTTTTGGATGTTGTTGAATATTGTTTTTAATATCTTTACTCTGGTTTTAAAATTTAGTCAGCTGTGATTTAATCATTTTATAATGTATTCAATTATTATTCTATTTTGTATTTTTTTTTTTTATGTTCTATTTGACAGTTCAACAAATAACTTAATCAATAATTGGGAAAATTAGATTTATTTCTAGTGCACATCTAGTACATACCTACGAAAAATTTCTTGATTCGTCAAACGAGCGTCAAATCTTCTTTTAAACAATATCTCATTTCTTCCGGAGGAGAAACAGGTCGTAAATTTACGGCAATAGCCTTACGAGATAATGAAAGTAGTACAACTCTAGTCTAGGGCGATCTAGTAAAAATCCTACACGAGACCAAATTACATTTCAAGTCTTCCGTTTGGCGGGGTATCTATACAGTTGCGGGCGTGTTTAATCGAATTAAATCTAGACACTCGGCTACTGTAATCAAAAACGGGCACATAAAACGTAAAGCTCGTATTTTTCGTTCTTTTTTTTCTGTTTAGGTTTTGTAAACCCGTAAGCTGGGGGCGTTGATAAATGGTCAACGAGATTTTATTATTACATAAAACGTCATATGAACGAGAAAAAAAAGGGAAAAAACGTGTTGACACACATTAATGCTGCTTTTTTTTATCTCGAGCTAGAATATCCTAACTTTACTCCTACAGAAATGTAAATTAGAATTATTATTTTATTTAATGTTAAATAAGTAGGTACCTGCTATAAATAATGAGGCTAAATCTCCCAACTTGCCTTCTAATCTCATTTTCTTTTTATTGTCCTCGCTTGAATCAGATCAGAGAACAAACGACTTTATCTTCTGCTGTGATGCACAAGGCGAATTAACCGACAATATAACCCTAGTTGTGCCCCTCCCCTCTTCTTTCCATAATCTCGATTGTTCCGCTTCGGAAAACGGCCTCACGCCTTACGCTCCCGGAGTTTGTTTTCCCGGAAAAGGAGGAAAAATACGGATTAGAAGACGCGAAGCTGAGAAAGCACTTCCTCCCCCTTCCGCCTCGAGATGTGCTGAACGCTGGACTTTAAGATTTCCGCTATTAGCCGGTTCGAACCGAGTGCCAAGAAGTGTGTTTGCGTTGAGGGATGACGATGGTGTGTTTACGTTTTTCTACCAACCACCGGAGTTTACTTTTTGAAATGTCGGGAACAAGCGCGATGAATAAAAGATTTCTTTTTTTTTTTTGAATTTTACAAGGGATAAATTTGTGTGTATTAGAATAAATTAAAAAAGTTTTAAAAGTACCGTTAGGCTTGTATTAAAATTAAATAGTAAGGATTTTTTTTATTGTAGAAGTAAGCAATATCTAAGCATGAATGTAACTTTTTAGCATAATCGTAGTCATTTATCTTCCGTCCCATATCCATTACCTACCCGACTATTTTCATTACTCGCGCCGAAGATGTCGTATTTTTTTTTGCCTGTTACCGCATCGTGTGCCGGTAACCGTGTTGTCACAGCTTGCCTCGCTCGCGTCTTGTACCATTTTTTTCCCCTCCCTTCTATATTACGTAAGTGTAATATACATAGTTTATCATGTAAACGGTTGTACTATCACGGATATAATAAAATAGGACGATCTCCTCACGTGATCAGGATTTTTATTATTATAAGTTACAATAAAGCAATAAAGATTAATTTTTTCATTTTTCTGTCTTGAAATTTAATTTTTTTATAATTTGTTGTAGTTTGTCAACTACAATCAAGCCTGAAGAAAATATTTTTTCTCTAATTTGGCACAGCTATCAGAAATTCATTGTCACCAACCTTGAAAAAATTCTGTGCTCGACCATATGACAGCTGTCAAAAATATTTTGGTGGTTACAGCAGTTAAGACCATTTTCCAGCTTTACTGGTATATCGATTTTGACAGCTATGGTAATCAAATTTGGTCTACGATTTGATTGCTATCAGAAATTGTTACAAGACTCAAAACTGTAACTGATTGATTTTACGAACTGTCAAATGAATTGTGGCAGCTAAAATGGGTTAAACCTCCACAGAAACTTATTTTTACGATTTTATAGCTATTTAGAAATTGTTACGAAACTTAAAATTGCATATTGACAGTTACGATCGATCAAATGTAAAAAAATATACAGTTCATGTAATGGATCTTTAGACACACGTCATTGTTTGATGACATAAGTAAAGATTGTCGGTTAATCTACCTATCCTTATTTAATATTGGTGTTGAATATTCAAGCGCGGAAAATACGTATGTCTACGTATACAAATCATATCTAGACTACTGCCTTAATCAAGTGTCAGATTGTACATCATTAGTATTTATTGTCATAACTTATTTGCAATATGACAAATTTATATAATAGGACTTTATTAAAAAGGCGAAATTCATCTTGTAGATGCTCTTCCATATAAACGTTATAATCAAACGTAATGCGTGTTTTAGGTTAATGCTCAATTGGCAGAATCCTAACCATAGAAAAATCCTAACCTTACTTTGTGTGTATGTTTACTGTCAGAAATGTGTATTATATTTTAATGCATTATGTATATAGTGCTTAACTTGAACTAGAAGTACCGATTTGATTCGTACGCATAAAAATTGATGACGTGCGTCTAAAGATCGATTACACGAACTGTATATTTAAAATTTGGTAAGGGTCAGAGATTGTTACGAAACTCAAGCTTCGTAATTAATGTTGAAATTCAAACAGTATGACTATGAACGTCTTGTAATTGGTGATCAAGATTATGACGTCAATAATGTGTAAATATATTTGCTTAGATTGTTGACACAACATTGACGTCACACATCTTGTATTTCACGTTTACCGGAATTTTATTTTTGAACATAAAATGTTTCAATTTACAACTATTCGGAGTTACCAACTGAAAATTTGTACTGACAACCTCCTTCGCTGTCGCTAGTCTGTCTCAACCATATTATGCAGTACAGATCGTATGGTGATTCACTTTGTATTTCCGGTTATTGCCTGCGATAGCAATACTTATTTGACAATTAAAAATTTGAAAAATATCAGCCGGATATAAGGATGACACTATTAAGGAACTGAAAAAGATAATAAGAGATGCAATATTTGCAATTAAACCTGTATCTACTGCATAATGAGGTTGAAACGGACTATAGTATAATTTATTATCTGATTTAAAATTGGCCCCATTAGACGTTCCAGAAATATAGCTGAAGGTCATGAAAACCGGAAATGCATTTACCATAAACATTTGTTTATACGATATTGTCAAGTCATAGAATGGAAGAAGGATTTCCACTCACAGTTTGTAATTAGTAAACAATATTGTGACGTCAACATTGTATAAATGCGACTGGTTAAGTAAGTTCAGCAAATATCAATTTACACAATTTAGATTTACGGGTATTCTATTTTTGAAAACAATTACGTCAGCTAGATCAATGTTTCAACCGGAAATGCATTTATAATAAACATTTGTTTATACAACATTGACGTCATCGACTGGGACACACGTTTTATTAATAGTTTGTATCATTTGACAGCTGTCATAAACATTTTGGCGGTTACAACTAGCAATACGGTCAAAAATAATCGATTTTACCATTTTACAGCTGTATTTTGACAGCTATAATTGTCAAATCTGAAAAAAATATTGTTTTTACGAATTGCAAGGAAACAAAATCGTAAAAAAATAGTTTGTACAGTTTGACAGGTTTCAGACGTATACTGACAGGTACAATTAAGGAAATGTGACACAAAAATGACTTCATTTAGCAGACGCAAGCAGTTATCGATAGATTGGCAGCACTGTAGTATGATTAATCAAAACTGTGACCAATCTATCGGTAACCGCTTGGCTTTGCTGAATGTTCCTAATGCTTTCTTAATTTGGTAGCTGCCAAAACTAACTCAAATATTTGTTTTTCAATTTGACAGATGTCAAATGTACATTGACAACTATAAATTGCGAAGTTCGTTACTTTATCTCTTGATGCACACTAAAGACTTCATCCCAGTAAACACCAAATAAGTTTTAAACTTGGTGTTTAGTGGGTTGAAGTGGTTCAACTACAAATTGGTCAAATATCCAAAAAACGATGTTTTACCGATTTGCTAATTGTTAGAAATTGTCATGCCATTCAAAATTGTAAAATAAAATAATTGATTTTTACAATTTTACAGCTGTCAGATGTATATTTACAGCTACATTGGTTATATTTGAAAAATATTATCTTTCTGATTTGACTGCATGTGAAGAAATGTTGTTCTTACGATTTGGTAGACTTCGAGTTTTACAAAATTCGAAATTGTAAAAAGAAAATTGATTTCAAACAATTTGACAGCTAAATATGCCGGTAATAGGCGCTCAGGGTATATTATTATAATCACCCTGCAAACGAGTGCAATGAAATTAGATCAAGCTTGATGGATTAATTCTAACCTTATTTCCTCTTGTGGATAAGGGTGGAAGTAATATTCTAGGGCGTCAAACAACACAGATCGGTACACCAAATACCGATCTAACTCGGACAATTCGTGGATTGTCAATCCCCCGGTAGACGTCTCGATTTACCAGCAGTCTACTATAAGCGTTTCGATTATAGGCATTTTCTAAAGTTCTTTTTTTATAATTGTGGCATTTCTGGATGTTTTCAGTTTGACAGCTACCAGAAATATTGTGGGAGTTTGTAAAAAACAATCAAAAAATGAGAGCTGTCACACATATTTCGTAGGCTGTAACAGATTTTTAGTTTTACTAGTTGCAGATGTATTTTGACAGCTATGATTGATCACAGATAAAAAGAAATATTATTTATACGACTAAACCTAAAATTGAATAAAAACATTGATTTTATACAATTTGACAGCTGTCAGAGATATTTTAACAGCTACATTTGTAAAAAAAATAACTAAAAATTAAAAACAGAATAACAGACCTTTACAGTTTTGCAGATGGCAGATGCATTTTGACAGCTATAATTGGTCACATATTGTTGTCACAATTTGACAGGTGCCAGAAATATTTTGTTGACTCGAAATTAATAACAACAAACAAAATAGTAGATTTTTTAGACAGTTTTACGAGATGGTGATGTATTTTGACAGTTATAATTGTCAAAACTGTTTTTTAGGATTTGTGGAGTGTTGTTAAGGTTTCATGTAATAAAACGAGAACAAACTGAGGTAACAAAACGATAATTTATTAAATAAATAAACAAAATGGTTCAAAATATACAAATATATAAAATAAATCATATTACATAAGAAATATAGGCTGCAAAGGATACTTAAAAAAAAGGAAAACAAATTAAATGATCAAATCATAGAATGAAACAATATTGTTGTGTTTGTTGGAAAAAAAAGAGAAAATATGTTAGTTCCTGTATATTTCAGTATTTTCATCACAGGAAATGATTGGCTCAACTTCGTTTAACTCGTTGCTATTTTACCAGAAATTTTATGCAGCTAGCGCAGTTAATTTACATTTTTTTTTAAACTAGCGTTGATCGAGTTTATCCGTAATTTTCCTGCGTTTTTACGCGAAGGCAATTAAAAAAATCATCCGATAATTGGGACGAGAGAATCAATTAAAACCGTACTTCGCATCAAATTTTATGGGCGACCTCTACTGCACTGTTACGACATTCTTTGCCAGTCGTTTTTTCCAGGAGACTGACTCCCAACTGCGTGTATATACAGCCAATTGTAAACTTCATCTCCGGAATATCGAAGCTCGTCTCTTTCCGTACGGAAGTAGCGACCCGTTGGACGTCGTGAACGCGTAAAGCTTTCCGTTCGGTAGGCTATAAAATCCGAGGCTACATCGCGTTTTACGCGCTCATTCTAAGACCCCTTCCGACACCATTTCGCGATTTCCATCCGGATAAATCGAGGTCGGATCGAGAGGGCGAAGATTGGAAACGGTGTAATAAGTTCGAATATTTTTTCGATTACTTTGCGTTTGATAAACTCGGGTAGTTCGCGGTCGAGGTTTTTAAAATTGGAAAATATGTTAATGCTGTAATAATTAACACCGTAAATCTCAGTTTCGGTAATAATGAAACAGCGGGGTGATCGCATGATATCATCTTTCTATTCGGATCCACCTCCCTTGCGATATATTAAAGTTAAAAGCACCCGCCTACAGGTTAAGTAATTGCATCTATCTCGTTCGGTGTAATGTTTCGTCCTCCTCCGATCAATTCCATCGGACGGGCCGTGTTTGCCAAGTATTCTCATTAGAATTTTATCCGGCATCCGATGGTACACATTGCAAGCTTTTCGAGGTGAATGACATTTTTTTCTCCTTTTTTTTTCGATACTTAGTAAAAAGCGGAATCCTGTTTGATTGCAATAGGTTTAAATACTTTTAACTGGGTGTTTTTAATCTTTATTGACTGGATTAGTCTTTTTATATCGATTGGAATTCACGAACTAAAATAATACAATTAAAGAAGGAAACAAAATAAAATAGAAGTGGACTTACCTCTAGCTCTCGGTTTAGTCAGTAATTTTGCTACGATATTATCGTATGCTGATTCGTCGGCCACCCCCGAATCTTTTACCAATTTTTCTTTTACTGCGATGCATATATTGTGTTGGGCTAGAAGATCTTCAAGCTCTTCGAAAGCCTGGAAGAACAAAATTAACAACAGTTAAAAACACACGCCAAAACAGTGTCTCATTTTTGTTTTGCTCATGAACTCACGAGAGTAATTAGTCCGGGGGAATCAGGTTTATACGCCAGTAGTTTTTCAAATGGAATTACCTCGAAAACAAAAAACGCACAGAACGCTATTACAAAGGGAGAGATCCGCGAAAAAGGTCTTTTAAAAATTTGATCACCGTCAACTTGGCATTTAAATTATAAAGTCGAATAACTCGTAAACGGAAACAGTAGAATGAGAGCAACATTAAAAAGAAAGGTTGAATATAAAGATGGAGAATAAAAGGGGAAAATACTACTGCCATCTAGTACAACTTGCTCTCAACTATTTATTTATACAAATGCTTGTTTGACCTTTTTCATCTGTATCTCTTTCTATTGATATTTTAAATAATAATAATAATAATTAATAATAAAAGTGGACACAACTTAATTCAGGTGGCTTTGTTGGACAGCGAAAAATGCTTCCTTTTCCTGTCCATCAGTCTAGATGTACAGTCGTGGCCAGATAAACGTAGTACAACCTTAAATTTGATATATGTCAAAAATTTGAAATTTTATTATTGTAAGACGAGCTTTTATAGTTTAAGCTGCTTGTCATAAAAGTCAAATGTCAGATCATACCGCAACACAAACTTACTCCATACATTTTTTTAAAAAAACGCTTGTACTACATTTACCTGGCCTCGACTGTACCTCATTCAAGTGTCACCGAAGATTGATTGAAAAATATGTTGTGCAGCTGTCGAGCTGAATGAACATATTTTACCTGGTTTGAAGGAGTACTTCTTCCAATAGAATTGATAATTAATTACGAAGGAACTCGATTACGAGATTACCAATCAGTGGTTGGTTAAAAAAAAAAAGATCCAATGATGGTATCCTCTAGTATGCCACACCAAATATTGATGCTTCAGCGTCCCTGACGTTATATGTCACTTGCTTGCCGCAAAAAAACCAGACACTTGGATTAGCTATGTGTAACACGGACTTTACTATATCTGTCGAATTCAATTTTTGATCTGTATCTGTCAATGATCTGTCATCAATGTCAATTAAATTAAAGAATGTATTTTATGATATGATTATAATAACAGTCTGATGAACTAACATGACATAATGAATTACTACATAAAAATTTAATAAATATACTAATTATAACAGGCAAAAATATATCAATATTTGGTCATCGCTCCATAATTCTCACTCGCGTTAATCAAACGCCTTGTGGCCTTGGCATTGAATTGACTAAAGTTTCGCCATATAACTAGCATCAATTTGTTCCCATCTTTCTTCTACGACATATGTACGGAGAGAACGAGATTGTTTGAACGCATTTGGCATACCTGGCTTAGATAAGCTAACTTCATAGTTGTTGCGAATGTCATATGCTAGGTTGGATATTTGGTGGCAGGTTAGGGATATTCATGAACCAGAGCTGCCAAATGCGTTCAAACAATCTCGCTCTCCCGATATAATTATTTTTCACTATTTCGAGGCCTAAAGTTTATTTTTTGTATAATATATTGCTTTAGTTAATATTCCTCACAAATTTTCAATTGGGTTTAAATCTGGACTGTTGGACGGCCATTTCAAAGTATTTACGAGGGAGCGTTTTTATATTCGTGGAATGGGGGATAAGGGGTGGAAATAAAAAAACCAAATTATTTTTCTTTTTCAATATATTCACCTGCAAGACGGATACATTTTTCACATCTTTCAATTAATTTATTTATACCCTCATAAAAAAATGATTTCTCTTTATCTGCAAAATACGCCGAAACTGCCTCCTTGACTTCATCATCGGCAGTAAATTTTTTACCCCGCAGCTCTTTTTTCATTTTCGGAAACAGGTAATAATCACTTGGGGCCAGGTTTGGGCTGTAGGGTGGGTGATTCACAATTTCGAAGCCCACCTTATGCAGGGCAGCTAACGCAACGCGGCTCTTGTGGACGGGCGCGTTGTCGTGCAAAAGCAGCACACCTTTCGCCAATTTTCCCCGTCTTTTCTCTTTAATGGCTTCTTGTAGTCGCTCTAATATTGAAGCGTAATATTCTGCGGTTATAGAAACACCTTTATCTTTATAATCAATCAACAATATTCCTTCCGAGTCCCAAAATACCGTTGGCATGAGTTTCCCAGCTCGGGTCGTCTTCAAGGGATTCCCTTCCTTGTTTAAATAAACTATGCCACTTGTACACCATGGTTTTTTTCTGGACAAGAGTCGCCGTAAACCTATGACATCTCATTCATTATGGTCGCGATTGATTTTCCTTGCCTGGTAAGGAACTTTATAACGGCACGATATTCGATTTTTTCCATATTTCACTTTTCACTCCTGATTATGTTACTTGGTTGACGATAGCTCAAAGACTAACTGTCTAGTAACAATAAAACTTCGTATTTATACTAATTATGGGTCGCTGCACAGGCCACGCCCCGAATGCGCCTAATCACCCCCCTACAACCCGCTCATTCCGCGAATATAAAAACGCTCCCTCGTATGTTGTTCGTTTCAAGCCATTCACAAGCTGTCATGTACATGACGTGTGAGTTGGAGAGTGTTTGTGCTGGGAAATAAATTCTTCCAGCTGTGGATAAAGTATGCGTCCTGAAGGAAGCATTATATTTTCTAAAATATTAGTGTAAACAGGCCCAATTAATCGTTCTCCAATTTCATAACAAACACCAGCACCTCTGTAACTAATCCAAGCCCATATATGAACGGAGAAACGACCACTTCTCTTTACTGGATCAGTATATTTTTCATTGTATCTAGTATTTACTAGTCTATATACACGAATAGGACCGTCGTAACAACTTTGAAAGATTTTCTCATCAGAAAATAGAACTTTTTTTCCATATTTGAGCATCCAGCAAACAGCAATTTTTATTCTCCTCGGAGAAATAGATCTGTTTAGCTGCAGCACAATTTTTTAATTCGTTGTTTGACATTGACAGCGGCCAATTGAATCAGTCCATATCAAATAGCTTAAAAAATGGGATGGCTTAATGTGAGGTAAATCTCCCTCTTCTATTTCAAAAGATCGTAGGTGCATATCTCCTGAATTGCGTAGTTCTAGAAGAGGATATGTATAGAAGTTTCAAGCATAAAACGGTGTGGTGGCCAGATTTTGAAAAGTCACCAAATGTGAAAGTTAAATATCTTGAAAATGGAAGCAGCATAAAACGATGATGTAGATCAATTTTGAAAATATGAAAGTATGGAGACCACAATAACTTCAACTGCTAAATTTCAAAGTCAAACGTGCCTAAAATGAAAGCAGGAGAAAAACGTATTTTCAACAGCACTCTCCTACACTAAAGAAACTAATTACGACCTCCTAGATTCCTGTTAAAGGTTGGTAGAATATTTTTATGTCTATAGAAAATTCTCAAAAAGCACGGCAGTAATCTTGAAGAATATGTAATAATAATAATAGGTAATATACGTTTATTGCCCAACACATTGTGAATACATAAATATGTGGCACATAGTACAGACTTATATAGTAATAAGTAATTATAAAGTAAATATACAAATCAAAACGACAGCTAATGTCTTACTATGCAAGTACATCGGTGAACGAAAGAGGAGATTAATTCGTGGTGTCGGTAAATTGAAAGTATCTTCAGATCTAGAAGCCATTCTTGGCACGTTAAACTTAACATACGATAGTAACTCAATGCAATCTATTTTATTACCAAGTAATCTAGACAGTAATCTTGCACTCTGCTAATTTCTGCGATCGGTCAATCATTGCATTTGGTGAATCTGGAGAAGATAATTGTATGATGTACCCCAAGGAGGATATATGTACCTCGTTTATTCTAAATGACAGAAACTTTAGAAAGTGACGTTGGACACGATCGAGTAGTATTTGTTGAGAGACATAAAAGGGATATCAAACAATGGAAGCAAATTCCAATTTAGGTAGCACAAAAGAGAAGTATAAAGTTTTTAAAAGTGACGTATTAGTAAAGTATTTAGACGATCGAAGAACAAATCCCAACATTTGAAAAGCAGATTTACAAGGTTTATCAATATGCAGATGACAGAACTAAAAGAAGCCATGGCGAGAATGAAAAATGGGAAAGCACCTGGAATGGACAAATTAACAACGGAGATGTTTAAAAACCTAGATGAAAATGGAATGAACACACTATTAAGAATATATAACGCAGTGTGGCATCAAGAACTAATACCAGAGGATTGGAAAACAGCTCTAATAGTACCAATATACAAACATGGAAACAGACATGACTGCAACAATTACAGGGGAATAACATTACTATGTACAGCTATGAAAATATTTGAACAAATTATAGACAGAAAAATAAGAATGAAAATAGAAGAAACCCTGGAAGAGTCTCAATCTGGATTCAGGAAAGGACGAAGTATACAGGACCACATATTTACGGTAAACCAAATAATTGAGATAGTGACTTCTCAATTATTAAGAAGAAAAAGAAGTATATCTGTGATTTATAGACCTGGAAAAGACTTTTGACAGAGTGCCAAGAACGAATCTATGGCAAATACTAGAAAAGAGAAAAGTAGACAGTAAGACGATAAGAATAATACAGAACATCTATAAAAACAACAAGAATTGCGTAGTATACAGAAATAAAATCTCAGATGCTTTTTCTACAAAAGAAGGACTACGACAAGGAGGAGGACTAAGCCCATTGATGTTCACAGTGTTCATTGACGAGATAATTAAAAAATGCACATCAAAATCGAAGAAATTCCACGTAGGATATAGATACCTAAGAAAAATAGATATCTCGGAGGGTGCTTTCGCTGATGATGCGATGATCATAACGGAGAGAGAGAAAGATCTACAAAGAAACTTGGAAATATGGAATAAAATCACACAAGAACACGGAATGAAGATGAACAGAAATAAAACTAAAGTGATGGTAACCGGAAAAAGAGAGAAAAAACTAAATATACAAATTGACGGAGAAAAAATCGAGCAAGTGAAGCACTTTAGATACCTTGGGGTAGAAATAGATGAAGATGGTAGACAGAATACTGAAATAAATAGTAGAATAGAAAACACACTCAAAATTTACTATTTAATGAATACGGCATTCATAAATAAAAAAGAAATTTCCCAAAAAACTAAACTAAACGTGTTCAAAACTATATACCGGGCAATACTTACGTTCGGTTGCGAATTGTGGGTGTTGACTAAAAGACAGAAAAGCAAAATCCAGGCGATCGAGATGAAATACCTTAGACGAGTAAGAGGTGTAACAAAGGAAGATAAAATCCGCAACGTATACATAAGAGAAGACCTAGAAATAGAATCTACACTGGAGTACATCGAAAAAAAAACAACTGAGGTGGTGGGGACACTTGCAACGAATGGAAGACACAAGACCAGTGAAACAAGTATGGGAAGCCAAAGTCCAGAAAAAGAAAAAAGGGGAAGACCAAGGCAAACATGGGATGGAGTCATAGGACAGATATTACAAAACAGAGGGATGACTTGGATAGAGGCCAAAACAATGGCGAAAGATAAAAAGAAGTGGGCAGAATTTATCCATGACTGCTCTTAGCTAATCAGAATGCAATGTACCTACTTACAAATAAGATGAAATGTACCTGACACCCTACACCAAATGGTAATTGGGGTATTGATTATATATATATATATATAATATATATATATATATATCAATATGCAGGTTAAACGATAGTGTTGGATCGAAAAGAACACCTTTTGTTTTAGTGACACCATTACCATCAATGTTGTAAGACGAACAGTGCGGGTGCATTTTACGTGTAAAGGAGAGAAAATTGCATCTGTCAGTATTAAGAAATAGGTTATTCGTTCTAGACCAATTTAGAAGAATATTTATATCTTTCTGTAGATTTTCCACGTCATCTTGGTTAGAAATACTAGAGTACAACTTTACATCGTCGGCATATGCAAGAACTGTACTCGAGAAAGACTGCAGCAGATCATTGATAAAAATAATAAGTAATAGTGGTCCAACATTAGAGCCTTGAAGAACCCCGCTAAGGGAAACATACTAGGAAGAAGCAAAGTCATTATAAAAGACATAATTACATCTATTAGTTAAGTAGGATTCAATTAACTTGCACAATCCGGGACAACAATCAAAGGTTGCAAGTTTCTGTAGCAGCAATATACACACATCTAATATGTTTAATATATAAAAATTTATAACGAAATTGGAAAAACTTGAAAAAGCCAGAAACAAGAAAAATAAAACTTGTATGTAATAGAAGTAAGCAAGAACAGATAATGTATTGATCTGATTCCTATAACGCAAAACCAAGATCAATTCACAATGTAAGCATACACGTAAGCTATTCTAACTTGCAACGTGAAGCTTGCAAAACAAGACGAAAAAAAAAAAACGAACACCGTGGAAAAGGAATCCGTTAGCGCCGGTTAGTAATGGCCCTTAATGTTCTAGAACGAGGCAATTTTAAGGGAGTCCTCCGGCTAGTAACTTTTTGTTCAGTTTAGCTGAGCGCTTCGAGAATCATTGTTTAATCTCGGATGAACGCAGATTTGAGTGGCATCCTTGAATATACATCGAAGCTGAACTATAAAAAAGTTACCACTCTTATTATACAAGTATGTGTAGTATAATTTAATTACAATTGTAATCCATTAATTTATGATCAATTCTAATTAAACAATTAAACCACTGTTGATAAATTACTACAATTTCATTGCAACGTTGTTTGTATGCATTTATTTATACGAAATTATATACCTAAACTAAACGTAAACCTAATCGGAATTAATTCTCTATGTACACACTAATTTCAAATTCGTACTTCGCAGCCAATTAGAAACTGTAGTTTACTTCCGCTAGCATGTTTAGTGGTTTCGAAGCTTCAACACTCGAATTTTCCAGCTTTCCAGCCGCAGAGAATGTTTGAGTTCTACTAATGTAGTTGGCATCAGAATGATATGCGTACATTACAGAAATTGAATCCTCCCATCTAAATATAGCAAACAATGATGGTGGCCTGAGTTAATTGACTGATTTACGATTATAATGCATGAGTAATTAATTCGAATCTAATATGACCAGATGTGGTATATTTATACATAATTTGTTCGATATTTTCTTGAGGAAAACTTGTATTTTTAAATTATTTTATCGAATGATAGGATAATTTTGTTTCTCTATTTATACGACGAGTTTAACATATTTATGAATCATTGTCAGCTGCTGTATTAAGTGATAATAAGAGATAATGGAAATCAATACATGACGTTATGATATCCTACGTTAAACCTGATATATTCGACAAATTGATATACATTTTATTTACATTTGTTTCTAGTGTAAAGTAAGGAAAATTATTTTACTTTCAAAGTAATTTTTATTATTTTTTATTTCAGATTAAAATATTTCGTAATAATGTCGCTCAACTCTTAATTAGATTGTAGTTTGAAATTTTAATCCAATTTAAAATTATTGTTTATAATTTTAAAAAGAATTCTGACAGCTGTCAAACTACCTCAAACTTTATTAACTCGCAAATGAATACAGAAAATCGAGGTTTAATCATTTGAAGTCGTACTAAAAGGCAATTAAATTTTGAACACCCTGTATACAACGCACTAATTTGAAGAACTGTAGCAGAAACGTTAAGATTTCCTTTAACCATAACCTCAATTTCAGAATTTTAACTTCAAAAATGGCGACGCTACATAATATTAAACATCATGATGCGAATTCAAAAAATTTTTTGAAAAAATAAAAAAATCTCAAACATGACTACACCTAGCTATAGGGCATGCTAGTAAAAGTCTCTCTAAAATAACGTTAAGATTCGGAAAATGCAAAGAAAACTATATCATTCCGTTTGAAATAAGAAAGTTGATATTAATTTCCGATACTTCCGGAACCGCCACCATCTTGGAAATATATATATATATTTTTTTCAGTTGATTATCATTAAGAGGCCGAATCTTTCTAATGACCTGTCTTGATCAATCACTCTCTTACATATCCTTTTCCTCCTAGCTAACAGAAAAAATTCCGTCAGCTGTCAAATTTATAATCATACATACAGTCGTTACATTGATTTTTCCCATTTTGTTACTCTTTGAGAGGGTGTGGAGAACAATTATTTGACTATCAAAATCTTTTTGACAGCTGTCAAATTATGGAAACGTAAAATTTTTAATTTTATTGTCAAAATACATCCAACAGCTGTAAGGTTAATCATTTTTCTACAATAATCGTTGTTATTTTTTTTCGTAATTTCAGCACTTTTAGCTGTTTTAAGTTATTTATCATTATTACTTAATTGTAAACACAGATTTGACGAACATAACTGTCAAAACACCTTTGACAACAGTAGAATTGTACAGTCGATTACTTTCTTACTATTCCGAGTGTCCAAAAGTTTTTAACAGCTGATTTGTGATAATTATCAATTTCAACATTATTCTCTTGAAAGCTTCGATGTAGAAACAATTTAGTTTCTGTTATTGACAGCTGTCAATAATATCTCAAGCTGTGTTTGGGAATTAATATTAAGAGAAATATATTGGGTTCGTAGGGCTTTTCTCGAAAACGAATGAAAAAACCTGAGAGAGACAAAGAAGTTTTATTTTTATTGTTTCATTCAATTCTATAATAAATCCAAAAATACCTTATTAAGATATTAAAAGAAATTGTAAATATGTCATTGAAAGTAGCCAGAGACCTAGAAAATTCAGACATTTTTTATAGTGATTAATATAAAAATTTGCTATCAATGGATTTAATATAAATTGATTGACAAGAGAATCTCCACCATTTCATCTGTTTGGGGAGTTGATTCGGTCACCGTCGATACTTTATTAAAAAGTAAGTTTTAAGATAGTTTGTATGTTTTTGTTCTACATCTGTGTATTCTTAACTTTTTATTAGAAATAGGGGCTGGAACAGTATTCTTATAAAATGTAAAAAAAATCTCACATTAAAGATAATCCTCAAGAACAACGATGATACCATTAAAGTGAAGAAATACGTCGTAGGTGATGATATGTACATGACGATAAATTTCGCCTTCCTTCGAGAGAAACTGTTAGCTGCTATCCCCAAATTGAGAGATTGTAATTTTAAAATGACCTAGAAAGGTATTATTTTTTAAATCATACTTCATTAATCTTTCGAAAAATTCAATCCTTTTGTTAGTTTTTTTGTTTAGATGCAGAGGGTGATGATGTATCTTTGGAAAACACTGAAGATTTCAATGGAGCTTTTCGTGATATGCCTGGCTCGTTGAAAACCTTTACCGTTGAAATTTTACATTCGAATCCTGTTCGTTGTAAGTTTAATCCTAATCCTATTACAGTTCTTTGTATTTTTTAAATTTTTTGTTTAACTTAGTTTGTGCAGTTGGTATCATCTGCTATATATCGCTACAAGTGGCTTCAACGTCAAGATTATGGTCGTAAAATCTTAGGTCAAGTCAACAAAGTCATGGAGTAGCTTGTATGAATTTTTATCAAATTTAAAATAAAATAAATATGTAAAATTCCTAATTTGATTTTTTAAAAAAACGTCCAACTAATACAAAATTACTTACATAAGAAGTGAATTGAAAATCTGAGGAAGCCAACCTTAAAAATTGCAAGAGGATGAAAACAACAATCATCGCGTTACGGAAAGAAACCGCAGAAAACGTTACAAATAAAATTGTGTTTTTAAAGATTGGCAATTTCCTCCTAGCGCATTTTCCTTGAAATTTAAAATATTGTCATTACAAGTGTCGTAAACATCCAATACTTTTTGGTAGTTGTCAAGTTGTGTAGAAAATTTTATTGTGTTATTGTTTTACAATTTTAAACACTTTCAAGCGTTTTAAATCCTTATGAAAACTGTGACATTATAAAAGGAACTGTATGTGTTTTATTAACTGTAAGATTAGTTTCAGACAGTTTCATAATGGTTAGTAAAATTAAACACAAGAGAAGTTCCAACCTTAAACTTGTTTAAGATTAAAAATAGATATATAACTTTTCTTGGGGTTAATTATTGATTACATAATTAGGTAATTTATTTTTGAACGCAATTATATTCTTGTATTATCACGTGTAACAGTCAAAATAGTTCTAATAGTTATAAGATTAAAAAAGCAGTAACTTTTTACAAAATTAACAAGCGTAGTAGTATTTCCTTCGCTGATTCAGCTGTTGTAGGTGTTTAAATAGATGTGATAGCAAGTAGAATCGTAAATATAGTTATTTTCTTACAATTGCAAACGATCTAATCCATGACAAATTTTCGATAGCTGTCATATTAAAAAAAAATATTTCAGATGGTCAAATGAAACTTTACATCTTGGCCGAAAAATTTTAATCAGGTTTTATATTTTGACATTCGTAACTATAAAAACGTTTAGGACAGCTGTCAAATTGTAAAAATGTTATTTGTTTCAACCTGCATACCTTAAAATCAATTATTCCTTTAGAATTTTGAGGGTCGTAAAGCTATCTGACTACTATGAAAGATCTGACGTATGTTATTTTATAAGAACAATTATTTTTCAGAAGTACAATGATTACAGGTTCCTTTTTATCATAATTTTAACTGTCAAAATACATCTGTCAAATGGTAAAATGTATTTTTACAGTTTAACAAACAGTTTTTTTTTTACTTTTAGGCGTCAGTTTTCCTATCTTGACAATTATTTTAACTATCAAAACGTTTCTGACAGCTGTCAAATTGGGAAAACGTTATTCTTTTAGATATTTCAATAAATTTAACTGTCAAAATATGTCTGTCAGATGGAAAAATGAAGTTTTTACAATTTGACAAACATTTTTATTACTTTTAGGCGTCAGTTTTCGCACTGTAACTATTAAAACCTTTCTGACAGCTGTCAAATTGTAAAAATGTTATTCTATTTCACCTGCGTATCTTAAAATCAATTATTGCTTTACAATTTTGATGGTCGTAGTCATCGAAGAACTCCGACAGTTCTTAAGTTACAATTTTTTAAGTTACGATTTCTCAGAAGTTTGACGTTCGCAGGTTCTCTTCTCCCATCATTTTGACTGTCAAAATACATCTGTCAGATACAAAATAAAATAAAATTGATTATGATTCATGATTAAACGTTAATGAGTATTGATGATTAAACTGAAAAATAGATTTGTTCTTTCTCACAAAATATTTTTATTCTTATCTCTACATGATTCAGCTGTATGCCATCATCAGGAGACAGTGTCAATGTGTGATGATGGCATACAGCCGAAACATGTAGAGATAACAATAAAAATATTTTGTGAGGAAGAACAAATCTATTTTTCAGTTTAAAATTGATTATGTTGTTCTTTTTTATCATTTGATTGAAATTTTACGAATCATAACAGTGAAAAATTGTAAAAATTTTATTTTTTTCAACGTCCGTATCTTAAAATCAATTATTCCTTTAAGATTTTGAGGGTCGTAAAGCTATCTGACGACTATGAGAGATCTGACGCATGTTATTTTATAAGAACTATTATTTTTCAGAAGTACAACGCTCGCAGGTTCCTTTCTCTGATAATTTTAACTGTCAACATACATGTGTCAGATGATAAAATGCATTTTTACAGTTTAACAAACAGTTCTTTCACTTTTAGGCGTCAGTTTTCCTATCTTGATAATTTTAACTATCAAAACGTTTCTGACAGGTATCATATTGGGCAAACGTTATTCTTTTCGATATTTAGATAAATTCAACTGTCAAAATACATCTGTCAGATGGAAAAAAATGGAGTTTTTACAATTTGATAAACATTTTTATTACTCTTAGGCGTCAGTTTTCGTATTTTGACAATTGTAACTATCAAAATGTTTCTGAGAGCTCTCCAATTGTAAGGATGTTGTGCTTTTCAACCTGCATATCGTAAAATCACTTATTCCTTCACAATTTTGAGGGTGGTAGGTACTCATAAAAACATTCTGACAGCTGTTTTTGACAAACAATTTTAACAGATACACTCCGTTGTAAAAAAAAATAGGACAATTCTTGTAAGTCGTTACTTAGATTTAAATTTGGAAATACGTATAAGAATATATTTTCAAGAAATATGTGGATATTTCGTAATATTGAATAAACCGTCATAAATCCCAACTGAATCCACAACCTGCGTTTTAATTCGCCCCCATTAAAACTAAAATATTCCACCTGCAAGGGATCGATAAAATGCAAATTTTATTTTAATTAACGCACAAATTGTACCGCCATTACGATGATATACGATACCGGTAATATAACCTTACAAAATTATTTAAACATCATCGTTGTATATATGAGTCATATCGTTGTATGTATTTACATTTTTCTATCGTTAAACTTGTTTATTTACTGTTTTCATAACAGCTGACGTGTCGCGAAAAAAAAACGCGATCTCCTCTGTATAATTAATCTAATATAATAATAATATCTTTAAACGCTCCATTCTATATTATCTCGTAAAACGTAAAAACATAATTTTACCCGCGTTTAAAATAGATAACGCCTCCTACTCGCATAATCATCTGACAATTAGTCATTAAACCCGCACCGAACAATGATCAATAAAAGTCTCCGATGTTTTGTAATTGTAATTTAAAGTAATAATATTAGCGTCGATTTTTCCCGAATGATCTCGAACAATATGGAAACGTCAGAATGAGGAAAGTCATCCTCAGTGCTACCACCATTTATCATTCGAAACGAGATTGGAAAACTATTGTTTTCAGCGTGTTTGCGGCGTTGATTCGGTTGCATGCACTGTCCGCGATTACAAAGTAAGTTTTGTTTACGCTATATAAACTGGTCAATCGGGTTCGTCATCATCAGTCGATTCTATATTGCAGAGACGAGACCAGTTATATACAAATACATACATACATTATAGTGTTGTGAATTATTTCTTTTTAAATATCAAAGGTAAGTTTAAATTATAATTACGCGGAAGTTTCTGTATAAATATGAAATAACTTTCTCTTTCGAATTGCGTCTTATGTTGTAATAATTATTGCGAAAGTAACCGCATAGGTCGTTTAGAACGTAGTAATTTTTTATTGCACGATCATTATCGCTACAATATATGCAACCATACAACCTAATTTTTGGTTTAAACATTTAATCTTGTTTGTTGATTTTTTTTATTAGAAAGGATGTTTATTGATTCGTTTTTTTTTATTAATAAAAATTTAAATTCAAATAAATAAATTAAAATTAATATTTAACTCTCTTCTCTGATTCTGTTGCCATCGCCATCGTTACAATGTAGATTTTTAATGATGTCATTTAATTGTCAAATTGATGACAGTTGTTCCTGTCATCTGGTGTCAATTATGTCTACTACCTTACCTACTCTAAAATGGAGCTTTTTCTGTTTCTATATTATTTGCTGTCCTCATTGACTTTTTTTATTTGTATATGTAATTAGCGACAAATAAAGTTTTTTAAATTAATCTCTGTGCAATTTTACATGACTCAGCAGTATATTGCCTTCATTCTATATGACGTCTTTTTTCATCAAAACTAGCTTCTTAATTTATTCGATTAAATCCATGATTCGCCGCCATATGTTAAGATTGGTTTGTATATCGATTTGTAGACTGTAATTTTTGTTTTCCTGTTTATTGCTGTCCCTCTAATGAAAGACTTAATCAAAGCAAAGTTTCTCTCTCTTTTTATGAGTATTCCTAGATATTTCTAGGTATCGTCTACTTCTAAGTTTTCGTCCATAGTTGCTTTTCCTAAATTCTCAAGTTTTCTTGTTGTTTTATTTCTTTTGATGCCCATTCTACTGGTGCTACTTTCGTATAAATTATATGAAGTTTTTTGACTTTTTTCCCTCACATTCTTTAACCAATAAATGATCAGTAACTGTGATGAATAATAGCTAACTCATCAGAGTCCACCCCAAGTCTTCTTCAATAGGGAATGTTTTTAACCGAATTTTATTCTTCCTCATTACCTCCTATATTACCATCGTACAAGCTTTTATTTCCCTGTTGCAATTCTGTACTGATTTTTCTTCGTTTCAATAGGCTTTCAATTTTTTTTTCTTATGGTACTTTGCCAAAGGCGTTTTCAAGATCTAGGAAGGCAAAATATTGTGGCGTTCTGTCTTTTGGTTTTTTTGATCAACTGTTTTATAACAAAACTATGATCTTCACAGTTTCGTCCTTCTCTGAAACTAATCTGAACTTCTAGCATTTGTTCTTTTAATATTATGTTTCTTGGTCTTAGTTCTATAGTTTAAACAGTGTCTGCTCTCTCACCTCATTTAAACCTTCCAATCTGTAGGTACTCTTCGGCATCGTGCCTCTTCAGTATCGTCTTAATTGCCTCTATTATTTCCCAAATTTTGGAATTTTCTTCGTCGCTGATTGATGTAGTCTTGATCCATCTTTATTCTATCAAATCATGCTGTTTTCGTTTTCTTAAACTTTTTATAGAATAGTTTCCAGTTTGTATAATTGTTCTTGGTACCACATCCTTTACCTTTATGTGTTCATGCTTCCATTTTTGGTAGTTGTCAGTTGTCTTTTCCTGTAAGTATTGTCTCCACAGTTGAGCGTAGGTTTTCACAATCATTGCTTACAACGTTGAAGTCTTTTAGGTGTTGTCGTGTTTTCTAAATCCTCCTGAAGAAGCTGACAACATGAAAGACTTCAGAAATAATTGTTTCCACAGTTCATTTTTTTTGTTTGATTTGTACTTGTTTTCTTTTGTTTTTATTTGTTTGAAATCTGTTTTCTTTTTCTCAAACTCTCTTTAATACATACTTTATACAGCCTGTCCTTAACAATTTTCCTATCAAAGTCTTCTCACTATTCCCTTCCTTAAGCATGATTTTTTACCTTTACCTTTGTGCGTTGGTTCTTGTAGTTTTGGTAGTTGTCAGTTGTCTTTTTCTTTAAGTACTGTTGGTCTAGTTCTTTGTGATCTATACTTGCTGTCATTTGTTTTACAATCTTTCTGGTTTGAAAGTCTTTTTATGTTTCCCTCTTTCAGTATGCTAGATGTTGATCTAATGATATATATTGTTTTGTAGATTGTAATTTTTGTTTTTCTACTTACCTCCTTGTTTCCAATAAAAGAGTTAATCAAGGTAAATTTTCCCTCTTTAGCTTTCTTTTTTTTTGTTTTGCTTTCCTGTGATTATTATTACATTGGTTTTGCTAATGAATTTCTTCATAATTGTCATGAACAATAGCTGATTCATTACTCCACTCAGTCTCAAGCATTCTCTAATAGAAGTTGTACTAATTTGTAATTTTTCTATCAAAGTCTTTCCATAGTTCCCTTCCTTAAGCATGGTCGTTGTATTTTTGACAGCTGTAGTAGTCTTCCATCACTTTATTTACTTTCTATTGTTCTATTGTCAGTCCTCTTGGTATATTTGTTTTCTATTTCCTTTTCCTGTAGCTTATGTTTCATATTCGTTCTTTGCCGTCTCTTTTTCCTTCCATATTTCCTTGCAGTTGCTCTCTTATTAGTTTCTAAGGATAAATAAGTCTATTTAAACATATAAATTGCAATAATTATGATTAAAATTAATTTTTCGTTTCAGATTCAACAACCACGATACGAAAATGCCCCGAGACGATAGCGTGACATTCAAGATATTCTTCAACGACAACAACGGCACCACCGAAGTGAAGAAATTCGTTATAGACGGCGACACCTCCATCATAACGAATTTCCTCTTCATCCGGGAGAAGCTACTAACTGTTTTCCCCAGATTAAGAGAGGTCAACTTCAAAATAACCTGGAGAGGTATTAATCTTAACGCCCTAACGATTTTAACCATCGTATTTAAATTATTATTTTTTTTAATTTCTTTATAATAGATGCCGAAGGTGATGATATCGTTTTGGAAAACGACGAAGACCTCATCTTGGCTTTCACCGAGATGGATGGTGCATTAAAAACCTTATCCGTTACCGCTTTGGAAGCTACTGCTTCACCATGTAAGTTTAATCTTAAAAAAACGACAGTTTTAAGATTTCTAATTTGGATAAATTATCTTAATAATTCAGCTTACGCTCAGAACATCGTTTGCGATGTTTGCAACAAGAAAATCACCGCTTACCGCTACAAGTGTCTCCAATGCCCGGATTACGATTTATGTAACGATTGCGAACACGCTGGGCATCATTCCCATCATATGATGCTGCGTACTTCAACGCCTGAATTACCATTCGAAAGATGTGGTCGTAGGATCTTCGATCAGGTGAATAAAGCTATGAAGAAAGCTAGCCACATGGCTTCTAAGGAATATAAAAGGAGACCACGATGTGATAGGAAGAAATGCGATAAACCAGGTGAAGAAGGTACTTTTAAGAAGGATGGCCAAGAACAGAGTTGCCCGTTTGAAGATTACGTTCCTCATTTGTAAGTTTTACTCTGATTAAATTGATCTGTTCTATTATTAAATGTTTAATTTCTGTAGTTATCCTTTCATGGCTAATATTGCGAATCAAGCTAGCGCAGCTATGAGTGCAGCTCAGGCGAGCGCTAGTGCTGCGGCGGCTGGATCGAAACAACCTGAAGGACAAGCTAGGAATGCACCTGAATGTGGGGAAGAACATAATCCTGCTTCGCAATTTATGGAAGCTGTTAGGAATGTTTTAAGTGCTTTTGGTGAGTTTTTTTTTCTTTTAAATTTAAATTTTTGAGGTAATTAAATTATTAAATTTTTTATAATAGTACCACAATCTCCACCAACTGGTGAAAGTACCCAATCTAATCAACCACAATTTAATGGTGGAAATAACAATCAACAACCTCAACAACCTCAACAACCACAACAACCACAACAACCACAACAACCAAATCAAAATGCTGCCCCAACTGCACCTCAACCAACTAACGAAACCCACATAGATCTTACCACATCAACTTCTGACGAAGCGATGGATGTTACCTCATCGCAAAGGGAAACTGGTTGGACGATTTTAACACATGATGATCAACCAGCGAATCAGCAAAATTCGTACCCAGTTTTAACACCGACTGTAACACCGACTCCGGTTGTACAACCTACACAACCGAGAGTTGTTCAAACTCCGACGTTTTCTGTGGGTCAACCTTTCCCCACACAACAACAGCAATTTCCGCAGTTTCTTCAACAGGCCCAGCAAACACCGCAAGTGCAACAGATTCCACCACAACAACCACAACTGCTTCAACAGCAGGGACGTATTTATCCTCAAATTTTCCAAGGTCAATTCCCAAGTAGTCAGATTCAAGATCCTAAGATAGCTGCCGGGTTGAAGCAACTGTTTGAGATGGGTTTCACTGACGAGCAAAGCTTGATCGCTCTATTGAAGAGGTTCAATGGTAACGTGGATGAAGTCATCAGGAATATCTTCGAACGCAAATGAGGATCATATTATTAATATCAATCTTATATTATATCTAGAATAGCAATGTGGTTATTTTTATTTTATTATGGGATCTCTATCTAAATAATAAACATATTAATGCAATCATCGTGTTCTTATTTTTACCTCTCCATATTCTAAATTATTTTATAACGTATGCATACGTGGAATATAAACCTTCGAGAAATCTCGAGGGAATCCGAATGTGGAGCAGCATCCATTCTGAGCTTATAAATCAACACAGTTATGGGGACCATCTCGTAAAATTATACCAGACCTCGTAAAAAACAGAAGTCAAACATTGGAAACGGTGCTTTTACGATCTCAACAGACATTACAACCACTCTATCTAACATCCATCTTTTTGTATAAAGTGAAAATTACATTTGGAATCCTTCTTGTTTTCCTTTTTTTTTGCTATTTCTTATCATTCTCATCTAGTGTTAATTTAAACGGAATAAAACTTGCTTCTCGAATACAAGCACCCTCAGCGCAATTTATTTTATGTTTACACAACGTAGAGGTGAATTTCAGGATAAAATCAATAAGTTTTATTGGTTTAATGGGAAGCCTTTTTCAATTTCGCACCGATACATTGTTCGTTTATGGGATAGAGCTTTTTTTTAAAGCTCTCTACGTGGTAATATCCAAGTAAACATTCAAAATAGGGGAGGATCGAGTAGATTATTTTCTTTTTCGCAGTCATTTATCTCGACGTTTATTGCGTAAACGTGTTTAATTAAAACGAGGACGTTTTACTCACCTTGATCCCATAATTCGATTCCTCGTATATGATGGAGATGTAACTCCAACTCATCTGTTTGACGATATCCACCATCGCTTTCACTTGGTAATGATCGGATGGGATCGTTCTGGTGAAGAATTCGAAACGTTGCTTGTTACTTAGTTCCGGGCTCGTTGAGAAGAAGGAAACCTAGAAATAAAATATCTATTACAATTGCTATCTAAAATCCTACAAAACGTGCATCGTTGGTAAATGTAGCCGCAATCTATGTCTGTACAATCAAGACACAAGAACTTAATAATACGTCAAAGACAAGACAGTTACTGCAGTCCTGTACTCCCCAAGAGAAAAATACTCTTACATGAATAAAAGTTTGATTGGTTCTTCACTGGATCTCTTGGTGCAGAAGTAGAACACTAAACACTTTAACCCACAAAACACCAAAAAAGTTTTTTGGTGTTTACTGGGTTAAAGTGTTTAGTGTTCAAAAGTTTGATTATTATATTAATTTTGTAGTGTTTATATCTGCAATATCGATTATACTACCTCACAGAGTGCAATTTACTGCAGTGTCTACATGTCTATTCAGATTTAAAACTCCCCAAGTAGGCTTCCCATAATTGGCCTCCTAGGTCACCAGGTAAAATAAGGGGTGGCCGTTGTCAGCGTGGTATAGTGCTTTACCAACTTGTGGCCGTTGTTTTCGAAGATCTTCGATTCCCTCCTTCGATTTCCCATCTTCAGGTCTTCAGCCACGCAATGCATGGTCCAGGAGAGCCGAAAACAAGTCTCGCTGGATTTCCGTTGTGACCGCATGACGAATCTTACGTGCATGTTCATGGTTGGCCATAAATTCCTCGTATGTCATCTCTTCTTTGGGGTCATTATAAGTACGGACACTTTGTTTGTTTTGGTCTTGACGATTGTCTCTCGCTTTACTGCTCGGTTTCTGTCTAATGCTTCCTTCCCATGATCACTGGAGCTTTGGGGAATAACCACGACGTCTCTGGGGGTTAAATAGCCATACTAGGTCCCCTGGTTGGTATCCGTTTTCGTCTGCTTCTATGCCATAGCGTCCCTTCTCTATGGATTTTATTCAATCGCTTCCGAAGGTTGGACAAACCAACCAGGGCTTCCCCGACTACTTCTTCATCGGTCTTGAAACCAAGCTTCAAGTCACATGGTAGTCGCAGCTCTCGACCAAAAATTACGTTGGCTGGGCTTTGACCAGTAGTTTCGTGGATTGATGCTCTGTACGTCAAGAGGAACAGATAGAGTTGTTGATCACAGTGAAGTTGGTGGTAGGCCACAGACTTCGACAAATACTTTATAACCGTTCTTTTCATGGATTCTATCATGCCATCAGATCGTGGGTGCAAAGCTGTAGTTCTGGTTTAGTGGACTCCCAGTATTTTGCAAACATTTTAGAACACAGACGATTCAAGATTGCGTCCCTGGTCAGACTGTAGTACAAGTTAATGTTATTTAGTGGAATGTTTAAATAAACACGAATCTATCACCAGATATTAATGTTGATATTCATTAATAATGTTCTAATAAATAGTTGACTAATTCATATTCCATTCCATTTCTTATATGGCCAAAATTTTGTACTTTCTCGGCTTGAATTTAACCAACTTCCACCTTCACAATCCGAATAAGTTTGAGTAACTGTTTATATCTACATATGTATGTTGTGGTTGGACCATAGCGAAGGGTTTTTGTTTTCTTTTGATAGCCAAATTTCATCAGGTAGAAGACTGTTTACGCAGTTTCTTGTTTTTCAGTGTGGGACTTCAAATCGGTGCGTCCAAAACTGGTTTTTCCACGAGAAACTGGTTCTGATTCCAGTTAAATTTGCTCCATTCTTATTTGAAGTCTCCTTACTCTCATTATCCTCCTTATCATTTTATGTATAGCTGACCACTTTTCTATCATGATAGGAATCATATTTCTTATATTTATACTAGCATTTATCTTCCATTAAGCTTCTTCTCTCTCCCTTCTTCATTGGTTACAAAGAAAAATGTTCTGCAATATCCACGGCGGCGAAATGTTCACATTTGTCATCATTTGTCTGCCTATGTGCTTTTGTATGAGCACGAAAACTATACCCTGTCAAAACCTGGGTCAGGTCGAAATCTAGGTTTATCTGTTCATATTTAGCCCATCAATGCCCAGAATTAAAAAGTTTAATTAACGTGATGAAAATTTTTGCAGGGTGATTTAAGACATTAATAAACGTGGGTCGTTAACGACCCGCTGGGCTTTCGAGATGCTTTATTTGTATAAAAATAAGTAAACACAAAAATTTAAATTTTATTTATAAGTAAACTGTTACAAAAAAGCTTATAATAAAAAAGAAATAAAAAAATAAGATTACTCTTTATGGTAATTTTCAAAACATTTATCATGTCGATCGAACGGGTCGATGGCCGCAGTGGTTAGGCGGCTGACTATTGTTGTGAGAGGACGATAGGCGCCGGGGTTCAATTCTCTGGAGGGACGGTGACATTTTTTCAGAGAGTTTAATCCCGGATCGACTTGCCATTCGCTGTTGGGAGCAAAGTGATTAACAGCGCGGCATCATAAAAGGCGATATGATGCTGTCACAAAGCCAATTGAACACAACATACACACACACAAAACTACACCGCGAGAGTTGCAGTGATAGCCAGACAAGCGATACAGTTTAAGGAGTCACTGCAACTAAGCACCCACCACATTAAAAAAAAAATGTAATGGTACGTTGCAAGTTTTACAAGCTTTAGTTGTTTTGTTTTTACAAAATCGCACATCTGAATCTATTTTGTCTTGTGATAATGACTTGCATGCCATTAGCAAAAATGTTATGTTCAACAAGAGCCTTTTTTCTTCCAGGTTTTTCACTGTTCTTACCAAATTTTGTCAAAAGCGCTCTTGCCATTTCCCTTCTAAACTGGAAAAGTTGTCTTAGGTAGATTCAAATTGTCTAGGTAGTAAGTAGGCGTTGGTAGCACAGACGTCAATCATCCAACAAACAATCGGTGCACACCATTTTTTTCCTCGAAAAGCAATCCGGTAATTGAACACGTGATTGTCTAGTTGATCGACATCTTCCACGAATTTAGACAAATTAAAATTTTATCTATTTTTTGACTAGAATAGATATTCGTGAATCATTTCAACAATCTCAGTCAGCATAAGAAGAAAATATTCTAACGAACGACTTTCGGAACTGAGACTAATCCTCCTTTTGACAAAAGTTGAAGTCTTCTTCATCCCACTCTGTTTCAGCCTCATCTTCACTAAAATAAGACTCTGCTTCGGCTAGTAACTGATTGTGATTCAGATGGTTTAAATTGTTAGATTCCTCGTCACCAGAATGGCAATCTGTATATTCATTGCACTCATCTGAAGTTCTAAGGTGGATGCCATCTGGAATTATTTTTTCTTTATCCAAATTTTCAGCTAATCCTAGCAACTCAGTAGCTGTAAGAGCACGTTTCCTAAAAATTAAAAAATTCACGTATATGTACCTGTGAGGCCCAGTGCGTCATTAACGACCCATCAACATTTTAGGCCATATAAGTCAAAACGGTTTAGTTTTTGTGCAATTAAAAATAAATGAACATAAAGTTTGAAGTTTATATTAGACATCTTAAGCTATGAAATTTAAAGCCACACTTAAAAATCTTTACTTACCAGTCTCGAATGTTCGACATGTCAATAGTCACTCAAACAGTGTCGAGTCGACATATGAAATGTCGGGGGTTGAGATTAAAAGTTAGTTCGTATTAAAAGAGAGGGAGCCAGGTGCATTGTTGTTGTGGGTCGTTAACGACCTACTGGGCATTCATAGGCGAAATTACTGCAATAGTTTGCAGGGCCAGATTATCAACTATTCTAAACGCTGACGCTGCCACTCTGATCACTACTTTGCGCTGTTTTTTTTTCCAGTTTTTCAGTGCATGTTCCAATACAGGCTCTACATATGTAGAGCTTTATAAAGTGTACTACTCCTCCGAGCTCTCGTTTACCGATACTGGGTCCTCCGATATTAGGCATCAACTTTGCTAGCCCTCCTATTTTTTTCTTCGGCTTTGGCGGCCGTTTTTCCGAGGTGTTTTTTGTAAGTACACGCTGAGATATTTGATGCTCTCTTTTGGTATGATTATATGAGTTTCCTGAGCACTTTTTCTGTCGCCAACTCTAGCTGGCTGCTTCCATCCAGCAGACTATTTTCTTTTTAATTTTGTGGTCTATTTTGTAGGTCTTTTTAAAGCTTTGCTTCTTTCTCAGAAATCTCACTGGGAATTAGAATCGATGTGTCAAAAAAACTGGTTATTCTGTAGTATTTCGTGTTTAATAATTGATTGAAAATTAATTATATAATTGTGAGCAACAGATTTAACAATCTTCTCTCTATTCTAATAGAGCAGCCTTAAGATATAGATAGATTGCAATGACTTCAAAGTTTATTCAACTGTTTCCTCTATCTTCTTCTTTTATGGTTTTTAATAAAAACGAAAAAGAAACGGATCTGCATTTGAGAACAAACCAACCAGGTTTAAATGAATGGACAAAGTTATCATCGAACTTTCTGCATAAGTATATACCTACGAACAACAACCGCATTTATTGAAACGCCGAAACAAACAAAAAACATCTTAAAAACGGAGAAACAAAGACCGTCTTCGGAAAATATCGACGGGGATTATATTTAGCGAATTTGTTACCCGGTGTATGCGGGGTAAGTAACAAAAACTTAATTAAAAATTAGGGGGAATTTCCGACGAAAGTTAAACTTTGCACAACAACAGTTCATAACTTGTAACCGCATGAGAAACTTTTTAGGGAGGCGACCGGAATGAAATGACTAAATTCGGCGAAAATATTTACGGAACCACTCGTTCTCCCTCACTCACGTTTCTACCACCGCTAGCGCAGGGCGTTCGACAAACATTAGCCATTCTATATAGATATAGAAAGGAAGGAGGCCTATCTCTCTTGTCTATGGAAACGCGAATACCTTTCCGTTTTAATTTTCATCACCCTTAGTAATTGGAAAATGCAAACGAACTGAAATTTTATTAAGCTAATCCCCTTTTTGTATCTTTCCAGTCCCTTCACGAACTGTTTGTTCTATAATACAAGCAGAGTTATTAACGAGAATGGTTTAATTGAATCAAACTCTAATATAATTTTAATATTATTGATAAAAAATTTAAAAAATCGAAATTTCGCAGACGATTACACGAACGCAATCACCATGATACACCGTACATCGTAAACTTTAATGCACCTAAGCTTTATTATAAACTCCGATAGATTCGCCCCAGCTAGTTTCGACACCCTATCCTCCATCCCCATTCCGTTATCCTTTTTTCCGCCGTTATCGATGCCGAACACGCATTCTGCAGACAACTTTTAATTTATCCTCTTCTCCTGGTAGGCACCGCCGATGGAGTCCCTCTCTCTCGATTGTGTCGGCAATTTTTAAGGTCGCCATAAATCACCGGAACGAATCGCCCCCTACCGGATGGATGACCGGGTTCGTCTTCTTCGTCCTTTCTACAATACGTATACGACGCGTTAAACGATGGTTTCCACTTGATCCGGTTCGAATGTCGATCGCGTGCTCGATTAACCGTTAATAATTGATAATTTTTAAACAAATTGAATACGAAATTGTTTCGTATATTGCGGATTAAATTAACATAAAAGTTAGCCCCGTTTCCAGCTGTTCATATTATTCGAACCGAATCGATCGAAACTCTAAACTAGCAAAAACTTTCCTGAAAAATATTTTGTACGATTCGCTAAATCAAATAACGGTGGTGGTTTTTTTTTGTTTCCAGTTTTTCCGCGATAACACCACTTGTTTTTAGTGCGTTCGTATTTTCCACAATTTAAAATGCTCGAATTTTCGATTGTGCCCACCCAGTTCTCTCCCCTCCCCGCTTCCCCATCGCTAGTGTATTATTTATTATATCGGTAATTTAAGCACTTCACAATTAGTTCGTTGAAGTTATTGTAATGGGTAGTGGAATATCATCAAAGGAAATTTCGACTGTTGAGCAGTCGGGAGAAACTTTATTAGAATTTCTCTGGAGGATCTTTTGTATAGTTCCGTCTAGCTATTACACAATTATATTACGAGTTCTCCACGACTACTTCTGCTACTAAATTTTCAGTAAATATACGTTACACAATACGAAACTAATTTTAAAGTTATTTGCATAAAATACAGGCGATGTTCGAACCTACTATGCAATGTATTAACGTAATTTTCCTTGTGACATTTAAAGTTTTAAAGTTAATCGAATCAAAATATGCAAAAGATTAATTCGCCTATCTGAGAATTTTCCAAACATATCATAGACTTTGGGTTTTACTTTTATTTTCTATACTAACAAAAATATATAAAGCGTTCAAATAAGCTTTGGCTCTAGTAGGCCATTCCTTTAAAAACGTATGATTATTAATAATTTAAATTTGCATTAGTTGTCAATTTGACAGATGCATAGTAGACAAAAATTGCTTTGTAATTTAAAATTGATTTAACATGGCTTTTACTATACAACACAAATCGTTCATGGTAGAATCTTATTTTCGAAACGGCCGTAAGATTGACGGACAATGGCAGTATTCTCTTCAAGATTGTTTAGAAGAATTTAGAAATGAGTTCCCTAACTTCATCTTTGATTATGACAGTTTTCGGCACACAGCGACACATTCCGTTATGGTTTTCAGAGAAACAGGGAGTGTTAAACAGAAAGAAGGCACAGGTTGGGCGAAAAAGCGTGCAGAAGAGCTATAGTTAATAATGTAAGAGAAATTATAAATAATTCACCAAGAACTTCCGTACGAGCATTATCACAACAAATGGGTGTATCAATTGGCACATGTCATACAATTTTGAAAAAGGACTTACCTGTTATCAAGAAATCAAGGAAATCGATTATCCCAGAAGAATAACGTTTAGTCAGTGGTTCTTAAATAATTCTGATGATGACCTTCTTGACAAAACCTTTTTTGCTGATGAGTCATGGTTTTATCTGAATGGATATGTTAACTCACAAAATATGAGGATGTGGACTAATGAGAAACCACATAATTTTTTTGTTGAAACCACACTTAATCGGCAGAAAATTGGTCTATGGTGTGCGATTAGTCGGAGGAGAATTATTGCCCCTATTTTTTTTTAACGGAACCTTAACAGCAGAAAGGTATCGACAAGAAATTATTATGCCATTTATCGAACAGCTTGACGATGAAGAAATAACACAGGGTTACTTTCAACAAGACGGAGCTAGAGCACACACAGCAGGTGAAACAATTAATATGCTGCAGGATTTTTTTCAAAATCGGTTGATAAGTTTAAACACTGAACATGAATTTCCACCAAGATCTTGTGACATTACCCCATGTGATTTCTTTTTATGGCCATTCTTAAAGAACTCAATTTATTGAGTACAGATACCTGATCTTGCAGACCTTCAAATCGGAATTGCTGAAAGAATTAATGGAATTGACAATGCGATACTACAAAACGTTTTTTCCTCCATTAAAAGAAGATGAACAATTTTTATAAAATTTGGTTGTTTGTTGGAAATAAACATATTTCATTCAGTTAAAAATGTTCGTTTTATTATTTTGACATTTTTCATTTCATTCAAATATCTCATCTCATAACCAACAAAATTCCTATTAAAATTTAGGTAACAAGCTAAGACATAATTATAATTTCCAAGGCCTACTTTGAGGTAAAATTTATTTGAATTCTTTATATTTACTTTGACACACTACATCATCAACTTGTCAATTGTCATTATTACTTAATACCATCTCCTAATGACAGTTCTAACCGAATCTGACATTTAAAAAATGTTAACAAAAATCAACTATTTTCAACTGCTTTCTTATTAGGTTTAACTCTAGTACCTAATCTAGGCTTTCGAACTCCTACATCGGGAAGTTCTAAGCCTTGAACTTTCAAATTATCAATCATAGCCTGAGCCCTAGTACAATCTGCTTTCTGTTTCGATGTAAGCGACTTTACTTTAGCTTTTAACCGTTGTTTCATTTCTTTTCTCTTGTTCTTCTTCTTTTCCTTTCTCTCTTGTTCTAATCTGCCCTTCTCCGCTTCTTCTTTTCGGAGTATTCCTTCTTCCTCTTGCTTTTTCAAACGTTCCTCCTCCTCCTTTAATTTTTTCAATGCTTCTTGCATCGCAGCAATAGTTTTCTTATTGGGACCTCTCTTGGCATCTTTTGCATCCTTTTCTTCAACTTTTCTTTTCTTCTTCTTTATACTTTTGTTTTCACCTTCACCGTCATCGCCTTCCTTCGATTCGATTATCAATTTCATCTTTTGTTCTTCCGGAACAGTTGATTCTGGTTTCACATCAGAGGATTCATTCTTAACACCTGAATATTCCATTCTAAGCTCGACTAATATTTCATCGATATCTTCATCACTATCTTCTTCCTATTCTTCTTATCCTTTTTTCCACCGGTTTGTTCTTTAGTCCTGTCAACTTTTTTAAAGTTATTTTCTGCTAACATCGATTCTACTTGCTTGTTAATTTGCACGATATAAAGACCGTTGTCTTGTTTTCTTCCTGCCAGTACTTTCTTATCATCTTTCAGTATTGTCACCCTGTCTTTTGTATGTAAAAATTACTTCACCTTCGTTTTCAGTTATTGCATGCACATATATTAGGTTTTTACTAATTGTAAGTTTTTTCGCAAAAGATATGTTTGTTTTGATCTGTTCTAATGACATGAATGTTTCTATTGAATTTGACATATGTGACGATGCCCCAGAGTCAACTACAAAACTTTCCATTTCTTTTAAACTAGTTTCCTCCTTTTCGGCCAAAAAAAACGCGATTCTATTCTTACTACTTTGCCCTTCTCGTTTTGTTTTCTTCAGCATGATTATTTTCCTTACATATGTTACATTGAAAAACATTCGGTTCACCTCCTTTTCTACATGCTCTTGCGTAATATCCTTTATTCCCACATTTAAAACATTTTCCTTTAGTTTTATTGTCCTTGTTTGGACAATTGATACTAATATGACCTTTGTTTTTACATCGATAGCAAATCCTTTCAGAAGATATAAATGCCACCGAATTTTCATTTTCTTGATCTTTATTTCTTAATTCCTCATTTCATAATCTTGATATTAATTTCGTTAACGTCTTGTCCTCGGTAGGAGCCGAATCCCAAGCTGTTGTAAAAAATTTGTATTTCTCAGGCATGTGTAGATAATATTTTCGAAATTACCATGTCTTCTTCGAGAGGCTGTTTCAAATTCTTCAGTTGATAAACTAAATTCTCTATTTTGCTGATATATTCAGACACATTTGTAGCTTTTTCATATTTTAAATTCCCAAAACGGAGCGCTGTGGTGCACCATAACGAATCGGCAATACTGTAGATATTTCATTGTTAATATCGACAGATTGGTTGCGATTGGATGGAATGGTTCTAAATAAGGAGGAATCACCACCATCTCTCCGAAGGCAAGCTTGGACAGAAAATTTTCCAATAGAGTACACCTGAAAAACTGAACATCTAGAGAAGAAGGGACTGCAGGATCTGCAGTCTAGCCTCAGCAAAGCGAAGATCGATGACAGACAAGTAAGACTGGATTAATTCATTCTTGTCTAAACAGAACTGCATGGTTGACACAATCGAAAGCTGCTGAAGGAAAATCTTTTTGAACAGTTTGGATTTCGCGAGAGACGGATCTGCAGCTCTTCCATCTTACAGAAGCGATTCGCAATGCACTCGATGCCAAAGAAATCTTGGACGTGGTTTTTTTAGATATTGGACGTGCCTTCGATACTGTGGACTAAATCCTAATCTAGTGAAGCTTGTGTCGTCGGTTATCTTGCTTACAGGTCTTCTTCAACGTAGATAAAAGGGTAAAATTTCGATGAAGATTACGTTGCTTGTCAGAATCGCCCATTTCGCATGCATTGCTTACGTCGCCTTAGTTTGTGCGCGACAGTCAATTGAGTGAGGTGCCTTCAATTAAGAACTTTTTGATACAGCTCTCAATTAAGACAATTGAAAGAATTCGAAGATCTGCGATCGCATTAGTAAGCGAGTTGGCTGATCTCGCCCCCTCCCTTTTCCCCACTTAGGATCAATGTTTGCAGGGCAGTCGCCATCGACAACGGAATGATTCTAAATCAAGAGGAATCACCACCATCTCGCCAACTACGAAGAATTTTCCAATAAAAGACACGTATCCTACCCAATTTTCAGCTTGAAGAGCTGAACACCTAGAGAAAGAAGGGGCTTGGGGACCTGTGATGCAACCTCAGCAAAGCAAAGATCGATCACGCCAGATTAATTAGTCTTGTCTAAGAGAATTGCATGGTTGACACAATCGAAGGCCTTACTAAGGTGGGCCTTCCTCCAAATCATCCACCACATCGTAGGTAATACAGCAGAAACCGTCGAATGATGAGCGCGAAAACCATACTGATTTGATGTTATGTGTAATAGTGAATTTACACAGAACGCTATATTGAGAACAACGTGATTTACCATCAAGTTTATGGAGGTGGTTAAATTACTGTTTGGGGAAGTATTATCTTAATGAGGTATTAAAATGTGTCGTGTCGATATTTGCGAATGAAATAGGCGATGGTTTTGCGTTTGGTGATGATAATGCGTGTCCTCATAGAACAAGACAAAACAATGCATCTTTTGAAGAGAAGAATATTACGCACATGGATTGGCTAGCTAACTCTCCAGATCTTAATCCCATAGAAGACGTATTGGATTACCTGAAGAGGTTGATAATATCACAGAGAGTGGATCCAAACAACTCCCGTTTTGGTAGAATGGCAAAATATTACTCAGTATTACATTCGGAATTTGATTTCCAGGATGCCAAGACGTTGCCAGGAGGTCATAAGAGCTACAGGAGATTACAAGCATTATTAATCTTTAATTGTGTTTGGTTCTTTTCTTTCCAGAGCAAACTTTTCTGTTAAGTTTTATTCTTTTAATTCTTCGCACTGAAAGTGTTTTGCAGAACCTTATACTATCCATTAAGCAAGAAGATGTTGCTTAAAAAGTAGTAAATTGTTATTTATGTATGTTCTTGTAAAAATCAACGCCAAATTTTTGTGATAAAGTCTATAACAGTGTCTACTTCTTTCTGCTTTCGACTATATCTGTTATAATAGAATGCTGTCTCTGTATTTTCGTTATTCTAATCTAATAAATACACCTTCATTTTAAATTTAAAAAAATAAAGATAATAAAAGTATCTAATATCACGAAAACTTTCTGCAGACGCAGCGACAGGTTCTCCTTATTTCCGCAACATTACTCGAATTACCACTTTTTCCCTATACCTTTACAGTTCCCATTTCGCATCCTCGTCGACTTTTTTCCAACGACGTACAGCACGAGCTCCCGGAAAAGACAATAGTAGCGGAGTATTTCATCAAACTTTATGACGTTTTCCTCCCTCTTATATACCGTCCGACAGACCACCTCATGCTTTCCACGAACGAGATTCCTCGGCGCGCAACGGTAGTAGCGGTGAACCCCTTTTGCTCTTTCGCTGACGCTGGCAAGTCCTCTTCACACCGAATGGAGTTAAAAGCGGTGATATGGAACGTGACCTAAATACGAGTACTAGCATCGAGGAAGAGTGATGAAAGTAGCAGTATTGTGTTTTTTTTTAAGCTCTGTAATATTTATAATGTATTGAAATTGTAGGTTAGAAATTAAATTTTATTGTAATCATTATAATGGCTCAAAGGAGTGAAATCTACCGCAAGTTAATTAAACGTTTTCCACCACCGACTAAACTAAACTTTGATGTTCACCATCTTGGATATCCGCCGTCGCGGCGTATTAAGACTTATCTGATGCGACGTCTCATCGCATCGAAAGGGAATACAAAGTACGCCTGTATCATATTAATTCGCTCAGCTTTCTGACTCCTCAAAACGAACTTTTCAAATATCCTTCCTGTTCACTTTCAAAATGGAAGCTCTCGCGTTCACAAACGTAGCATTAACGTTTCTTAATTTAAATCGAAATGGAGGGTAAGAAATTGTACGAAGCATCTCAAAGGTATTCATTAGAAAATAATGTTCTGTATCCTGGGCTGGGGAAATGTCAGGGATCTCTTTCTGGTGACTTGAGAAATGAATTAAATTTATATGTGTATGCTGCTTGTAGGATGCTTTTGAATGTATGTATTCAATTCTCGACAGATATCGAATGTAATAATTGAAGTGAGGATGTGGAATAAATGTTTTATTAGGAGTTGTAAGTAATTAATTAGAAATCACTCATCACTCATTAAAAAAAACATCCATTAAAATTAGAACGTGGATTAACAACCTCGAAGAAACTGGATCGACGATCAAAAAAAAATAGGTAAAAGTACAAGATCAGTTCGAACCCGAACGAGTCATAACGTCGAAGCTGTTCGATGTTAAGATATTATAGTCTTTAATTTTTTATTTTTAAAATCGAAAGACGAATTTCTGAACATACCCCAAGCCCAAACTACATGCAAGAAAATCTTGAAAATAAATTGCGTATATTGAGTTTTAAGATCCGGTTTATCAGTCTGTGGTTTAAGTAAAAGTTTAACGGAACTCTGAACTTGTTGAATTTACAATCATTTCTGTAATATTTGCTAAAACACACCCTCTAATGATTATAATATAATAATAATCGCAGAGATTAGGAGTAATTTGGACGATATCATTCGTAACATTCTGACCACAACAATGTCCGTTTTTCATCGAATAAAAACAGACTTTTCTATGACGTTGGGACGACAAACCACATTGTAAAAATTTTAGCGGATGTTGTGAATGCTTTGTTTTCTGCCATTCGCTATTGCGAGCAAAGTGATTAACAGCACAGCATTATAAAGGCGATATAATGCTGTCATAGCATTATAAAGATGATATAAAGCTGTCACTGTTTAAGGCCATTTCTACACAATTATACATACACACAAAAACTACACCTTGAGAGTTGCAATGATGACCAAGCAAGCGATACAGCTTAAGAAGTTGATCGGCATTGCCGTATATTTTAATATTATTTCTCACGTATTAAATATCAATTTATTCTACTGTAGTAGTATTTTTAAACGAAAACATAATAGTTTTATTTTCTGGAATAAATTGATTTTTAATGAATTCCTACTTTAGTAGAGCTACAACGATACATACGTAGGTTTAAGAAAAAAAAAAGATACAACATCGAATCGTACTTCTCGTTACAGCTTATTTACGTTACGGAATAAAGTAAATAAATAGGGAACATCTTCATTCCACGGAGGAGTTCTGCGAAGCCTCAACTTCTTAAATAAAATAGATGCGAATTCTAACTTGAACTTAATGAAAGCGTAAATTGCAACGCGCATTTCAACCGTTGTTGAGAGGAGATGGCAGAGGAGGAGGACGTCTTCTTTAATTGTTCGTGAAACTTAAATGGCGTAAACGGATCTCATTTATGCAAATACACGTTATATTCTACATTACATACATGTCTAGTATTTACGTACACAACGGTTTCATTAAATGAAAGTTCGGAGATGGAAACGTTTTCGAAAATATGCCCTTGTTTAGGATTAAATTACTCACGACGCTGTATACATACATATAAAAACAATTAATAATCTCGTTTTAATTTATTAAATAATATAACGTCGAGTTCAACGTATTCTAGTATGTATATGTATAGAGTTATACATTAGGGAACCACCGAACTTAATCATTTCATTTCGGCGTTAACAGCAGGCCATCGCGACATTAAATTTTATTATACGCTACGCCAGTACATAATGAATTGATGAATTGGACGCTTTATTCCCGTGTAAGGTTATATTTTCATGGAATTATAGCGTGATACACGCTAATATTAAAATATTTATTAATAAAGGTTTTTGTCAAAGGGAGACGAAAAAATGAAATTATTAGAAATTAACCTCTATTCTTGTTTGAGCGATTATTCCTCGTTTGTTTGTCGAGGTATCAAGGTGGTCGGATCAAAATATGTCAGAATTATAATCGGATAAATTGCGTTGTTAATCTCGGTTCACATTCGAACAAAGAGCATTTCTTGCTGAAACTTATTTTGATTATAAATCGTTTGTAATATTAAATGAAAGCTTTGTGATAAAATATCCACAGACGTTTCGTCCTTTTAAATGTGTTGCCCAGAAAATGAAGCTACAGGTTCAGTTGCTAACGCAACCGCCCGATAATCAATGCAGACGTTATGGAAAGATGGAAAGAATACATTCAAAAACTTCTAACTGCAGAAGAAGAACAAACAGAGAGTGAAGGGAGAGATAGTGCCGGATAATAATGCAAAATATATATATATAGACAGAGAAACAGTCGTAGAAGCAATAAAACATCTGAAACGAGGCAAATCGGCCGGACATGACTGCGCATTAGATCAGAAATGGTGAAGAACTTACAAGGAAAGACAGGCAAGTGGTGGTGACCGATTTAAATGGAATTTGGTGGGTCTGTAGACTGATGCAGTGCAAGAACAACGGTAACTTCCATAGATGCTAAATCGATCGTTTTCGGGGGGTGTGGTCCCCCTAAACCAACCCTACCTTTCGATATTTCCTCTAATATCTCCAAAACTATAAGACATATCAAGAAAAAGTTAAGACAAATATATAACTGTTGTATGAGTACTAAAAGATAGCGACAATAGTTTGCCTCTCATAATTGTTGTTTTTCAGAAACAACCTCCACCCCCTAAACTATTGTCACTATCTTTTAGTACTCATAAAACAGTAATATATTTGTCTTAACTTTTTTTTATATGTCTTACAGTTTTGGAGATATTAAAGGAAATATCGAAGGGTAGGGTTGGCTTTAGGGAGCCTCAGCCTCCGAAAACGGGCGATTTAGCATCTATGGAAGTTACCATTGTTCTTACACTGCATCAGTCTACAAATCCACCAAATTTTATTTAAATCAGTCACCACTACTTGCCTGTGTTTCCTTGTTAGGCAAAGAAGGCATAAATATACTCACAAAATTGTTTAACAAAGTATGCATACAAGAAGTACCAAATGACTGAAAGTTAGGAATAATCGTGATGATATATAAGAAAGGAGACGACCAAAACTGCGCAAATTATAGAGGGATCACCTTATTAAGCATAGCATGTAAAGACTATGAATTCATACTAGAGAGAAAATTGAAAGAACAAACCGAACAATAATTAGCAGAAACACAACTTAAACTTAAACTTAACTTAAACAGTTAATAGAAAAAGCAGGAACAAAAGACTATTAGACTAGTTTACTTGGCATTTTTGGATCTCGAAAAAGCATTCGGCAGAGTTTCATTGGTCAGGATTAAGACACAGAAATTTAACCCAGAAATTATTAAAGAATCTTCAGAGACCGTATAGTAACAACAAAAATTATATAAGGAAAGATAATTTGGAGTCAAAGATGTTCGATATAAACGATGGATTAAGGGTCATATTTATAGTCCGTGCGTGAGGTTGTGTCGATGCTTGAGCATGCGATTTTTACATAAATGTCATTACAAATCTGTCAAAATCGCGTGCTCAAGCACCGACACAACCTCAAGGACGGACTATAAATATGACCCTAAGACAAGGAGGTGTATTAAGCCCGACACTTTTTATATTGGTTATGGATGATGGTGACGGCATGATGATATGTGCACCTGCAGAAAAAGACCTACAAGTGAATTTATTAGTATGGGAAAAAGCACTGAAGGAAAGGAACTTAAAGATAAACACGAATAAAACAAAGGTGATGATGATGATATAGGTAAAGATCAAAAGCAATTTAACATTTGATTAAATCAAGAAAAAATAGAACAGGTTCGAAGAATATAAATATCTAGGGCTATGGATGAATAGAGTATGAAATAATAGAAAGAATAAATAATTCATCAAAAGTATATCATAGTTTGAATCGATCTCTAATAAGGAAGAGAGAAATAAGTAGAAAAACAAAAATCACCGTTTATAAACAGAACAGTCACAGAAAAGCAGATTGAAGGGGATGGAGATCAGACTTTTAAGAGCTTAAGACTTTTAAGAGTGTTAAATGAAAAGACAAAATAAGAAAAGAAACGTTAATAGACAGAAATCAAATGAAATGGTTCGGACACGTTAATCGAATGCAACAAACAAGACAAGTGAAACAGATATGCGAGGCAAAAGTACAGAATAAACGGTGAAGGGGAAGACCAAAGAAGACCTGGTATAGAATTGCGCCAAATCGAGAACGGGTCGCCTCGACATTTTTACCACACCCCACTGTTCTCCTTTCCCTAAAGCACTTATTCACTTTAAGGGAAGGGGAGAAGCGGAGTGTGGGGAAAGTATCGAGGCGGCTTGCTGTCGATTCGGCAAAGTTCTACCACTGGAATGATGAGGTGGCCTCAATACTGAAGAAACAAGAATTGGAATGAAGCGATAAGAATGACAAAGAACAGGAAAGAATGGGTAAAATTCGTACACTCACCTTAAACTTGCTAATTGTAATCAGTACTATTGTAAATGCCTTACATTTTAGGGCAGAAAGGTAACAGATTATATATACAGGGTGAGGCATTAGTGCGTCAAAGCTCAATATCTCTATTAATATTAAATATAAAGCAGTTTCTTTCGCTCTCACTCAATGCATAAATCAGATTTACCATTTGTTCTTTCGTGAAATTCATCGCAAAAGTAAATACATACAATTCTAAGCAGTATTTTGTAAATGCAACGTAGCTAATGACAGATATAAAATGCAGATTTTATTTCAATTAAAAATTGACAGGTCGGTGATTACGACTTTTTTCGTTTAAATTTTTAATCTATTAATAATAACAGTTAATAAGTCATAAACTACAAAGTGTAGATAGGGAAAACATTGTATCATTAAAAAGCTTATAAAAAATACTTTATTTTAGAAGAAAAATATACAGGATGTTCTATTAAAAAAAAAAACAGCGTAAATGTTAATTTTGCGTTTGTTATTGCTGCAATTTCAGTTATTTAAAAATAAATAAACTAATTATAGATTATTAAACTTGACGAAAATGGAAAACTTTTTGTGGAAAAACAGATCTCAAAAATTCTTTCAGGTTTCGTCTCGGTGTTTCCACAAAGTTGGACATGTTTTTTTTTTTTTCTTTTTTAATGTGTGGTGGGTGCTTAGTTGCAGTGACTCCGTAAGCTGTATTACTTGTCTGGCTATCACTGCAACTCTTGCAGTGTAGTTTTAGTGTGTGTAAGCTGTGTTTAAATGGCTTTGTGACAGCATCATATCGCCTTTTATGATGCCGCGCTGTTAATCACTTTGCTCCCAACAGCGAATGGCAAGTCGATCCGGGATTAAACTCTCTGAAAAAATGTCACCGTCCCTCCAGAGAATTGAACCCCGGCACCTATCGTTCTCTCACAACAATAGTCAGCCGCCTAACCACTGCGGCCATCGATCCGTTTTTGAGACACAAAATTGCAAATAAAACGACAGCGGTAAGAGATACATATACACATGTTGATATCAATGTCATTCTTTTTAAAAGTACCATCAAAATATGCTAAAATATATGAGGTGTTCCATTAAAAAAAAAAACAAACACAAGTTTGTATCGTCACTCATTTACACAACACTCTGTATAGTTGAAAGTAATTTTAGAATGTGTATTTTACGAGTGGCTACAACTTTTGTCTAAAATACTTTTCTCTAACTGTAATAATAAAGCCCTAATCTTCCGTCCTCGCATTGTTTGGACACTCTGTATATATGTATTACACATTTTTCTATTGCGAAGCCATTTTAACGTGAAATCAAATTATTTCTGGAATATTTAATATTAGATCTAACAAATTGTTTCTTAATAAAAATCATCGTCAGCAAAAATTTCGCATCGATAACTGATCTGGGTCTTAAGTGCTTCCAGAGGGAATCGTATTTACTTTCGATATGCAATATTAAACAACTGAGCTGTATAACGTAACTGTACAACTTGGAATACCGAAACCGCAGATGAAAGAGACCGCATCGAGCTGAACATAATTTGGTTAGGGGTCGTATACAGCTATTAGTAGTGTCGTCTACCGTTCAACTTTGATGTCTATAATTGAGCAACATCCCGGACTCCGATTTAAATTATTCAAATAGGTACGTATGTATGTATGTATGTGTGTATGTACACATATATGTACCTACCGAACTGTATACTGTACACCTGAGGTATTAAACGAATAAAATAAGGGGGGAAGAATTAATATCGTTTCAAGTTCTTGGGGATGAAGTAATAGGCGAAATGTAAAATTTTATAAGATTACACTATCGATAATGCTGATTTTAAATATAATATTTTCATGAATGATCGACTTCCGGTACACCGGAAGTACATACCAACTCGCTTATTTTAAATAGAACATGGTATTTTTTATTTTATTTTTCAATTCTCTATCAAATTTTGAGTAAATTTCATGTACCATGTCCTATACTAAAAATTAATAGTTTTTGAGATATTTCAATTTCTTTTAATTTTTCTAGAAAAACACAGTCCCAAATAAATCACGATATTGCTGCGAACAAACACGCTACTGATTTAAAATTTGACATGGCGAATTGCAAGACATCACTAAAGTGCCTCATCCTTTGAAATGTAAAATTTTTTACACAGGGTGTTTTCCACATACCACTCAATTCCAACAATTTCAAACAATTATAACTCCTTCGCTCCATCGATAGCCATCCAGAGTCTTTTATCTTATGTGAAATACATATGTTGAAATTTTCGGATACCATAAATGAAGCGAAGGCACGCATTCTGCATCTTCTGTATGCGACAAGCAGTAGCTCTATCAATAGCAGCGTGATATAAAGGTGCGCGAAAGTTGAATTGAGATAAAACAAAAGCCTCACACAGGAGTTTCTTAACTTTTACCGGTAGAACTGAGCGATGAGGATATAGTTTTTTCAAATTAATGTAGGCATTTTTTATATATTTAGAAATCTGATCACGAGAGCGAAAAGTGATATCTATTATCAACCCTAGGTTTTTTACTTTTTTTACAATTGGAAGTTTTATATTATCAATCTGTACAGCTATTTCTGGTGTCAGACTATCACAAGCTTTCCGACTACCGAAAAGTATTACCTGCGATTTCGTCGGGAGTGAGCTGAGGAGACCTCGTGTAGGATTTGTAAATCGCTATTAATTTTAGAGACAGATTCCCGCCAGTCAGACGGCTTGAAAGAGTAATAAATCTGTGTGTCGTCTGCATACAAGTGCGAGAACAGAATAGGACTGATAATAGAACCCTGCGGTACCCCTTGAGACAATGATAACGGAGATGAGATATCATGAGATATTTTTACACTCTGAGATCTGTTAGATAGAAAAGTTTCAAAGAGACGTAGGCTGGCATCCCTACAGCTCACACCCCCAAGCACCCTGAGCAGGGTAGCATGGTTGACCGTATCGAAAGCCTTTGTGTAATCAAGTAAGACTAGAGTTGTAATAAGACCTATACCTAAATCTAACCAGTTTTGAGATATTTTATTATTTTACTTAACAATAACGAAACTTAATATTTCAGCATTAATAAAGCGTAGGCCGTGGCTGTCAAAAATGTGACAATTTAATAGTAAATTGTCTATGTATGCATTAGATATGTTTTCACACTTTCCTTCAAAAGTTCATGTTTTATAGCAAGCAATGGCAAATTTAGCTTACAAATGACGATTTTTTAAAACTTATCATTATTTACTACGCCGAGTGTAGTATTAAGCGGATGTATCGTATTTTTACAGGAAGGTACCCAGAAAAACCAAAGGTAACTAATGATACCGTAAGAAGATTGGTTAGAAACTGCTCTCAATTTGGTCAATTTAAGTGTAGTTAATAAAAAGAAACCAATTTAATGAAATATAAGATGACATTATTTTTTAAGTAGATAGTTAAATAAATCAAAACTGGTTAGATTCAGGTGTAGGAAATGAAAATAAAAATAGAAATGAAAAACTCATATAAAATACAGAGTAATGTATTTCAAATAAGCGAGTTATAATTATTTCAAATTGTTGGAATTCAGTGGTAAATGTAAAACGCCCTGAATAACAAATTAATATTTTAAATAAATATTTTAAGAGCTGGCACATGTTAGTAAAGTCATAATTCGCTGTGACAAAGTTTGAATTAGTAGCCTTTTGATTACAGGGGTATCGTGATTTATTTGGACTGCGGTTTTCTAGAAATCATTAGTCGGTACCATCAGCTACTTTTGTTTTCTCTGGGTGTCTTTGAGCAAAAATACGCCACGTCCGCTTAATAATTCTATTACATTCGCCGTAAATAATGATAAAATTTAAAAAATCGTCATTTGTAAATGCTAAATTCGCCATTGCTTGCTATAAAACATGAACTTTTAGAGAAAAGTATGAAAACATCTAATGCATACATAGACAATTTACAGTAAAACCTCTCAATAGCGACCACCCTCGGGGAATCAAATGTTGGTCGCTAAAGAGGGGTGGTCGGTTAAGAGAGAAAAATTAAAACAGCTGGCCTGCATTTTACAATTTTTATTTATTAATATACGTATATGTAAGTATAATAATTTTAAATATTTTTTATGTATATTTATCAGAACTAAAATTAAATATTATATATTATATATTAACATATATCTAGTACATATGTATATAATATATACATACAATGTACTGTACCTTTACTTTGAAATTCTTATTTCTTAAAATAATCAGAAATTAATGTTTGCTTCATATTTTTTAGTATATTTTCATAAAATTCAGATTCACATTTTAATAATATTTGAGATATATTTGTAGACATTTCAAAATTGTTAACATTACTAAAAAAGTGTTCTAAGTCTCTCAAACTTGCACAGGCTTCAGATAGACTTGATATATTCGACACTGGAACAATTTCAGATTCCTCTTCCTCCGTTTCAGAGTTGGGAGTAGTTTCATGCGCTTCTTGGATCTCTTCAATACAGTCGACGATAGTCAATTCTGCACTTTCTGTTGGTAAATCGCTATCAATAGATGCAAATTGTTTCAAATTCACAAATGTGTCCTTAACGTTAGGAAACAATTGTGCGAGCGGCAAGTTATCTTCTGCTTCAAAGTCGTCAATATCTGTATTACACATAAATCCGGCTTTCATAAAGCATTTCTTGATTGTTATTGGGGACAACTTGCGCCAGGCCACCGAAACCCATATCAAGGCGTTGGTTATGGTAATATTATTTTCTATTTCTAAAAGCGGACAACCGCTGTCTATACATGTTAAAAGCCTTTTAATAAGGTAGCTTCTGTAGAGCATTTTAAAATTCTGGATAATGCCTTGGTCTAAAGGTTGGCAATGTGAGGTAGTATTGGGTGGAAGGAAAATTAATTTGACATTATCCAGTGTAATTTTGGGATGAGATGTTGCATTATCCAGAAACAATACCACTCTTCGATTCTGCTTCTTCATCTTGGTATTAAATCCATGAAGCCATGTTGTCATGATGTCTGCTGTCATCCACGCTTTTTTGTTCGAGACCCATTGGAGAGGTAACTTATCGATGTGTGCGCCCTTAAAACATCGAGGATTTTTGCTTTTGCCTATTATAAGTGGTTCCTCCTTCTCACCTTCCATATTTGCACAGAACAGAATTGTAAATCGTTGTTTTGCTGCTTTTCTTCCAGGACACTTTTCATCTTTCAGTGCATATGTTTTTGTTGGCAATGCACGATAGTAGAGACCTTTCTCATCTGCATTAAACACGTCCCTTGGGGCATAATCCTTTAAAATGGTCAAAAGATTTTCTTTCCAAGAAGTTACGTCTTCGAAATTGACATCGGCAGATTCGCCACATATTTTCTTGAAAGTAATATTGTGCCGACGATGGAATCTTTCCAACCATCCATTTGATGCCTTGAAGTTGTCTATTCCTAGACATTGTGCAGTTTCAAGGGCTTTTGCTTGAATTATGGGCCCTGATATTGGTAAGTGCTTGTTTCGCGCCTTACAGAACCAGTTAAAAACAACCTGATCAATTGCCAGTCCTTCGGTTTTAGGAAATTTTCTTTTTTGTTCACCGGCGCCACCTTCTTTCTTAACTTCTGCTTTATTTTGAAGCAACATAGTCACTTGGGTCTTACCCACTTTAAATTTTTCAGCCAATTTTCTGGTACTTAAACCATTTTTTTCACTTTCCTCGATTATTTCAAGTTTTTCGTTTAAAGATAGACATTTTCTTTTTCCCGCCATCTTCAAATAATCACGTTAGTCTTAAAACACACGAAAACTACGAAAAAAGAAACTGTGTACACTGATTACGCGTTTAGCTGAAAATTCAACCAGCAACACTTCACAAAGTTCAAAACAAAACTAATGCAAACACCCTATTTTATCCTACATAGTAAGCAATTTCGAAAAATAGCGTCAGCAAATTCATGTATCTAAACAAACTCTCAAATGCGAATGATATTTTATATACATAAACAGAGTGTAAAACCATTCATTTCTGAGTGTCGTAGTTTATAAATATGGTGGTGATAAAATTCTTAAAAGAACGGACTTATTATTCTCGTGATTTTTATCACATAATAATATCTCATAACGTTTGAATGGTTTCCGAATCCTGGAATAAAGTAATAAAACTAGTGTAGGTAACCTATATTTCTTAAGAATTATGTTAAATAAAATACACAAATTTAAAATTTCCACAAAATATAACTTCAACAGAACGTATACACATGTTTCGCCTCTACAAAGGCTTCGTAACTATTCTAGGTAGGTACTTGAGTTAAACGTGACTTCAACAATGCGTAATTGTCGGGTCGAGTTTTACTGCCCTTAATAGAGGGTGTTTTTAACATTAAGATGTAGTAAAAATGGCGAGGATGGGTGCCCGCGGTCGTTTAACAGAGCGGTCGGTAAAGAGGGGTATAAAGCAATGGGATTGCTATTTGTAAATACGGTGGAATTAATAATCGGTCATTTAACACAGGTGGTCACTTAAAAGGGGTGGTCGCTAAGAGGGGTTTTACTGTACTATTAAGTTGTCACATTTTTGTCAGCCACGGTCTACGGTCACGTTATTGTTAAGTAAAATAATAAAATATCTCAAAACCGGTTAGATTTAGGTATAGGGAATGCTAGTATCAATTAAACGAGAATGAAGATAGGAATTGAAATCTGATATAATATACAGGGTGTTGTATTTGAAATAAGCGAGTTATAATTGTTTGAAATGGTTGGAATTGAGTGGTATGTGGAAAACACCCTGTATAAAAAAAATTACATTTCAAAGGATGAGGCACTTTAGTGATGTCTTGTAATTCGCCATGTCAAATTTTAAGTCAGTAGCGTGTTTGTTTGCAGCAATATCGTGATTTATTTGGGACTGTGTTTTTCTAGAAAAATTAAAAAAAATTGAAATATCTCAAAAACTTTTAATTTTTAGTATAGGACATAGTACATAAAATTTACTCAAAATTTGATAGAGAATTGAAAAATAAAATAAAAAATACCATGTTATATTTAAAATAAGCAAGTTGGTATGTACTTCCGGTGTACCGGAAGTCGATCATTCATGAAAATATTATATTTAAAATCAGCATTATCGATAGTGTGATCTTGTAAAATTTTACATTTCGCCTATTACTACATCCGCAAAAACTTCTAATCAAAACTCTTCGCGCCACACCCTGTACATACATAGTTTCAAAGCTAAGCTAAACGTATTATGTACTTTATATATAAGATTATATCGTTGAGAGCTTGCCTTTTGTGAATACATCCTTTCCTATGTTATGTTATAACACACTTACAGACATGTACAATGTAGTCGTAGAGTAGCTACTGCAGTATTAATACCTAAAGGCTAATATCTACTATCCAAGGGTACCTATCTATGCGCTATTATGTCGCAGGATGTTGTTATATGAATCTAAGCCATTCAAGCTGTTAAGGTCGACTAAAGTTGTGGGAGATTAGACAGCAGCGCCGACGGCGAACTTGTAATCGAACAACTTTGATAGGAAGTATCAACTTCCTAATCGACGATCGTTAATTTAGTCAATCTCACCTCGATTTGGAATGGATGGACGTGAACTCGAACGAGAATTTATTTAAATAATAAACGGGTGATAAATTGAAAAGTTTACGTTATATTCGACGTGTGTGTTTTTCCCCCCGCAATATGTCGGCCGAAGAAGGATCGTGATACGAATCGGATATTCCGTTATCTTCGATTCCGGTACGGGCGAATTTATTTCCCGGCGTAAAATCTTTGACGTCCCGACGAAATTGAATATCAACGCCGGTGCAAAAAAAGAGGAAAGTTTTACGTTTTTTTTTCTTCTACTTCTCCTTCAAGATGTAAAATCGGCGACAGAAATCGGAAATAAATATGTAACGAATAAAGTAGTTGACTTAAATAGCTTTCCCTTTGAATTTCCGAAATTGTGTACCACGATTTATTTTCGCCTTTTACAAGAAACTTGCGACGTTACCACTGATGGGAATTAACACGAATATAAATTATACTCACACGATTTTATGGGATTAATTTGGTAATACTGCGTGATTAATGGCTACTGCATTTCTAACTGTTATCTCTACGCTCTTGTAATACTATAGTAAATCCTTAATTTCAAATCATGGATTACTACAAGCGTAGATTAGAAGTACACAATAAGATAATGGTTCCTGTTCTGCAGACGTCGAATGCACGTTTAAAAAAGTCCAATATAAGGATCACGTCACTACTTTAAAAATTTATTAAGTTACCGTTCCACTCCATAACCAAAGGATTGAACCGCATTTTTCAACAACTCAACTTGAATGTTTGTTATAAGACCAATAGTAGATAAGTTAAAAAATATTGTAGGCAACTAGAAAGGCAAAACTGAGATGAGACTGAAAATCGGTCTTGTTCGATAACACAGGTCTACAAAAAATTTTTCTTGAAAGATGTTTTAAATTCAACAACTAATTTTATACAATTTCTGGGCCCTGATTATGAATTTTGTTTTTATTTTTAAAACGGGTCGATGGCCGCAGTGATTAGGCGGCTGACTATTGTTGTGAGAGGACGATAGGTGCCGGGGTTCAATTCTCTGGAGGGACGGTGACATTTTTTCAGAGAGTTTAATCCCGGATCGACTTGCCATTCGCTGTTGGGAGCGCGGCATCATAAAAGGCGATATGATGCTGTCACAAAGCCATTTAAACACAACTGACACACACTAAACTACACCGCAAGAGTTGCAGTGATAGCCAGACAAGTAATACAGCTTACGGAGTCACTGCAACTAAGCACCCACCACACATAAAAAAAAAAATTCATCACGTAAGGTTTTTTACAAACTACAATAAAAGAACAGAACTTATAGAGATAATGTAGGTACATACCTACATTTATTGCATATTTCTAAAAATATAACAGTAGGTATACTATGGGCGTTCTAACCCAACCAGTCCTCGTGAACACCCTGTATAAGCTATATTTTGACAGCTAAAACCTGTGTAAAACCACCAAATAGTCATAATTATGACAGTTTGACAGGTTTTAGCTGCCAAATACAGCCTATACAGGGTGTCCACGAGGACTGGTTGCGATTTTGTGATTTTGCTTCTTATTAGATTAATATCTTTTACGTTTGGTATGTAAACTTCATTTAGTTGCCATTTTGTGGTGTGTTTGTTCGATATTATCGCGTTGAAACATCCAGCAATAGTCTGCAATCATTGATATGTTCCATCCACTTTTGGTATCGTCCCCTATATCCTGGTGAAACCTTTCACCCTTTTCTTCACTCACTGTACAGAGATTTTCTGCAAAACTGATCCAAATGTGAAAATAGCAAATGCCCTTTTAAACTCATATTACAACCTAAGTGCTGAAACGTTTTTAGCATGTTGTTGACAATATTCTCGTAGTTGGGGTCCTTTAAATGCAATCCACTCCATCTTTTTCTACGGCATTCATACAACTGAGAAAATCCTCATCTTTACAAAGCGATCTTATTTGAGGCCCTACATAAACTACTTCTTTTAACTTAAAGTCTCCATTTTTGTTAAGAGCCTTAACAAATTGCTTCATTGAGCCTAACTTTATATGTAGCGGAGGTAAAAGAATTGTTGTGGGATCCACCAATTTAGTACCTACGTTGTTGTATGTTTTTTGTACCTGGAACAAGATCTTTCCGAAGAGGGCACTGTGTGTCAATCTCATTCACAGATAAAACAGGGAAATTTTTTAAATCCTGATTGCTGACCCAGAAGCATACAAAGCATCTTTAGATCTCCGCAAAGCATCCAGTTATGTTCCTCATACTTAATTTTCTTTAATAGAAGCTCCAAGTTTTGATAGGTTTCGTTAAGGTGCTCCGAATGTGCGACAGGAATGGAACTCAACGCATTACTATTATGTAGTAATACTTCTTTTAGGCTTCTTTTGCTTGAATCGATTGAAAACGACACCATTCTCCTTTGTCATACGAACTCCCAACTTCGTAAGTAAATCAGGAATGTTATTACAATCTACTAAAATTCCATCTGAACTGAAATAAGGGCTCAAGTCTTCTTTCTTGATTTCTATAGAAACTGGTTGATGTTCCAGAAGCCAACAAATTTTTCACACGAAGTCTGGATGCCAACTCCACTCAGAAAATTAATTTATTGGCAACGGCTGCAAAATATTTCAATATCACCAACTATAATACAGTAAGAACACTATAGATAAGATTTCTATGTTTCTGATTCAAATTTTTAAACGTGAATTCAAGTAGAATTAAAATTTTTGAAGTGGTGGACTAAAGTATGAGTTGAAGAGTTAAAAGAATTTTAAAAAAGCGCTATTTTGTAATTAACGATTACAGAAACTCTAAAAGTATGAAAATATAATACATACTATGATCATATCTTAATAATGGAATTTTATTTAGGTTTTTGTTGCATCGTATGAGATGTAGATTAGACTGAACATTTTTTTTCACCTACAAAAGTCTGTACTACATTGTAATGAACAAAGATCAAGCATTAGAAACCAACCATGTGGTTAAAAATCTAATTTCATCGCAGCTTCATTCTCAACATATCTTGTATCTCTTCGACAATGGATGATTTTGTTAGCAACCATTTTCTATAGGTGTGTCAGCATATTTTGTGTTTTACAAAAGTTTGCGTCAAACTTATTTCTGTTTATAAATAGATAAAGCAAGTGTTGGAATCTTTAGATTTTACAAATCAAAAAACTTCATTTATTGTATTAAAATTAAAAGAAGAAAGATAACTGAGATTTGCCTTTATTTTTTTCTGAATAAACTAGTTTCGAACTTCAAAGATGTATCCTTCGGGTGTTGCCGTGGTTGTTGTAAGAAACTTGACATTTCGCTGATCATACTGTCAGCTTCTTCAGAAGTTCTGCAAAGACTGGTTAACTGATAAAGCCAGTGTTTAGAGAACTTCTGAAGAAGCTGACAGTATGATCAGGGAAACGTCAACTGCCACAGCAATACCCGAAAGATACATCTTTATGGAACAGTGGCCGTGAAAGCCTACATTCGATTATTAATTTCAAACTTGTTCACTTTGTCCTTTGTTTGCAGGTATTTTTAAACATAGCTGTTTCTCTATAAGCGGATTAAATATAATTGAAGAAATTCATTGAAAAATTCAAAATTTTCACAATCAAATCTCTTAAATTTCTACATGAGACTTTGTTCGTTCTTGACAAAAAAAATTATCTTTAATTTTATGCGTTTATTCTTAAGATATAATTCAGATAAAAAGTTGACAAATTTTTGTACACAATCTTTCAGTGAAAGCATGAGCGTTAGCAATTGTGAATGATTGATCAGCTAAATTTGGAAAAATGTCGATGGAAAAAGAGGACGAAAAAGATTGTTGTTTTCCCTATTTGCGTTTCAAATTTTAATTAAGTGCTTATTATTGCTGTTCTAATAATTGTGATTGTATATTTCAATATTATATAGAAGATAGATTGCAATTAAATTAAAATTTTGCAGTCTCCTCTTACCTCTTAATAGCAATGTTAGCGACCTGTTAGGTTAGTTTCATTTTAAGCTGAGCTTTAGGTCATGAAGTCCAAAACACAAATATTTCGGATTTTATCTGCAAGCAACGAAGCTAATTCCCAACGAAATCTTCATCTTTTTTCTTTTAAGCAGAACCTCCACGATGATTCCAATTAACACCGATAAAATTCATCTTCCCCCTTTTAATGTTCAGGTTGTCAGAAAAGAAAGAGCAAAAGGAAATCGGCTTATCTGAATTCCGGACCTTTCTTTTCTCTTTTTTAATTAAGTACTTAAAATACGAGAGTAGGTACGACCGCAAAGTAAAACTTTGAAAAGGTACAATTAATATATTCCCCTCCTCCCCTTATAACTAAGGAGGGAATGGGAGGGAGATAAGTTACCACAAATAATCCCCTCGAAATTAGAAAAATTTAGTTCCATGGCATCTTATTTTTTTCCTCCAACCTCCTTATTCCACCTTGGAAATGAAAAGCTTTCTCTCTTAAAGAGTCTTTTCTTTATTTTTTTTTCGTTCCTCCTCGTTTTGCTTTCTTTTCTATTGCCGTAAGCTCGTGAGTTGATGCGACATCAAACAAAAGCGGTGCTCTCTTATATAGGGTTGCCACTTATTCATCTCTCTTCGGGATGGTTTCCTTTCGGTCTGACAATTCTTTATCGCGTAGAGAATTACGTCTTTTCGAATCCATCTTCCAGTTAGTTTATTCTTTTTAGTTATAATATTAATGAATCCCTGAGATGGTAAATCTTTTACGACAATACTTATAGGGACACTAAACACTTCAACCTACAAAACAACAGAAAACGTTTTAGTAAAAATCGACACCTTTACAGGTAATAATTAGTTAAAACTCCTTTATCCCAGCATTCTAAAATTAAGCGACATAATTTTAGTATTTACAGGTCGTAATATAAACATTAATTGTAATTTAGAATTGCGTTGACGCATGTTTGGCGGACGTATTCCGGAGGGCGACGTGGAAGGATGAGGGTGGTTAGGATACAGCAGTTAGTACATCAACGTTCCGGGGGGAGATCAGGGAGTACTTTGCGGTGTGACTAAATTAAGGAAGGACCCGGGGGAGACGGCGATGACGCAATTTAATTTCCAAAGTTAGTTAGACAGATGCGTGGGGCTGTTTAGGTATCTATTATGGCAGCAGCGATGTAGGTTCAGGTTTGGTCGTTCGATTCGACGTTGAGAATTTTTATTAATGAAACACCCAAATTTATGAAAAATTATGAAAATGTAACTGTCACAGTGCTCAAACGAGTTAATGTGCCTTCCTGAGAGTTTGTCCCCTCGGTTAGATTAACAAGACGAACCAACTTGCCCAGAGCGAAGCAGATTCATCAAACGGTTCTCGAGAAAATATCGATGAAATTTTAGCCCTATAAGGCGTTAATGTGCCTTGCTGGGAGTTTGGCCTCTCGCTTAGATTAACAAGGTGAACCTACTTGCCGAGGAGGAAGCAGATCCATCAAACGGTTATCGAGCTAGGTAATATTTATAAGATGACAAAGTTGTCCAGAAAATTTATGAAAGTTTGAACGGTCACAGCGCTCAAACGCGTTAATGTGCCTTCCTGGTAGTTTTTCCTCTCGTTTAGATTAACAAGACGAACCGTCTGGCCGAGAGCGAAGTAGATTCATCAAACGGTTCTCGAGAAAATTTATCTCTATAACGCGTTAATGTGCCTTGCTGGGAGTTTGGCCTCTCGTTTAGATTAACAAGGTGAACCTACTTGCCGAGGAGGAAGCAGATCCATCAAACGGTTATCGAGCTAGGTAATATTTATATGATGAAAAAGTTGTCCAGAAAATTTATGAAAGTTTGAACGGTCACAGCGCTCAAACGCGTTAATGTGCCTTCCTGGTAGTTTTTCCTCTCGTTTAGATTAACAAGATGAACCGTCTGGCCGAGAGCGAAGTAGATTCATCAAACGGTTCTCGAGAAAATTTATCTCTATAACGCGTTAATGTGCCTTGCTGGGAGTTTGGCCTCTCGTTTAGATTAACAAGGTGAACCTACTTGCCGAGGAGGAAGCAGATCCATCAAACGGTTATCGAGCTAGGTAATATTTATATGATGAAAAAGTTGTCCAGAAAATTTATGAAAGTTTGAACGGTCACAGCGCTCAAACGCGTTAATGTGCCTTCCTGGTAGTTTTTCCTCTCGTTTAGATTAACAAGATGAACCGTCTGGCCGAGAGCGAAGTTTCATCAAACGGTTCTCGAGAAAATTTATCTCTATAACGCGTTAATGTGCCTTGCTGGGAGTTTGGCCTCTCGTTTAGATAAACCAGGTTACTAGGAGGAAGCAGATCCATCAAACGGTTATCGAGCTAGGCAATATTTATATGATGAAAAAGTTGTCCAGAAAATTTATGAAAGTTTGAACGGTCACAGCGCTCAAACGCGTTAATGTGCCTTCCTGGGGGCTTGTCCTCTCGTTTAGATTAACCAGATGAACCGTCTGGCCGAGAGCGAAGTAGATTCATCAAACGGTTCTCGAGAAAATTTATCTCTATAACGCGTTAATGTGCCTTGCTGGGAGTTTGGCCTCTCGTTTAGATTAAGAAGGGGATCCTACTTGCCGAGGGGGAAGCAGATTCATCAAACGGTTATCGAGCTAGGTAATATTTATATGATGAAAAAGTTGTCCAGGAAATTTATGAAAGTTTGAACGGTCACAGCGCTCAAACGCGTTAATGTGCCCCCTGGGGGTTTGTCCTCTCGTTTAGATTAACAAGATGAACCGTCTGGCCAAGAGCGAAGTAGATTCATCAAACGGTTTTCGAGAAAATTGATCTCTATAACGCGTTAATGTGCCTTGCTGGGAGTTTGGCCTCTTGTTTAGATTAACAAGGTGAACCTACTTGCCGAGGGGGAAGCAGATCCATCAAACGGTTATCGAGCTAGGTAATATTTATATGATGAAAAAGTTGTCCAGAAAATTTATGAAAGTTTGAACGGTCACAGCGCTCAAACGCGTTAATGTGCCTTCCTGGTAGTTTTTCCTCTCGTTTAGATTAACAAGATGAACCGTCTGGCCGAGAGCGAAGTAGATTCATCAAACGGTTCTCGAGAAAATGTATCTCTATAACGCGTTAATGTGCCTTGCTGGTAGTTTGGCCTCTCGTTTGGATTAACAAGGTGAACCTACTTGCCGAGGGGGAAGCAGATTCATCAAACGGTTATCGAGCTAGGTAATATTTATATGATGAAAAAGTTGTCCAGAAAATTTATGAAAGTTTGAACGGTCACAGCGCTCAAACGCGTTAATGTGCCTTCCTGGTAGTTTTTCCTCTCGTTTAGATTAACAAGATGAACCGTCTGGCCGAGAGCGAAGTAGATTCATCAAACGGTTCTCGAGAAAATTTATCTCTATAACGCGTTAATGTGCCTTGCTGGGAGTTTGGCTTCTCGTTTAGATTAACAAGGTGAACCTACTTGCCGAGGAGGAAGCAGATCCATCAAACGGTTATCGAGCTAGGTAATATTTATAAGATGAAAAAGTTGTCCAGGAAATTTATGAAAGTTTGAACGGTCACAGCGCTCAAACGCGTTAATGTGCCTTCCTGGTAGTTTTTCCTCTCGTTTAGATTAACAAGATGAACCGTCTGGCGGAGAGCGAAGTAGATTCATCAAACGGTTCTCGAGAAAATTTATCTCTATAACGCGTTAATGTGCCTTGCTGGGAGTTTGGCCTCTCGTTTAGATTAACAAGGTGAACCTACTTGCCGAGGAGGAAGCAGATCCATCAAACGGTTATCGAGCTAGGTAATATTTATATGATGAAAAAGTTGTCCAGAAAATTTATGAAAGTTTGAACGGTCACAGCGCTCAAACGCGTTAATGTGCCTTCCTGGTAGTTTTTCCTCTCGTTTAGATTAACAAGATGAACCGTCTGGCCGAGAGCGAAGTAGATTCATCAAACGGTTCTCGAGAAAATTTATCTCTATAACGCGTTAATGTGCCTTGCTGGGAGTTTGGCCTCTCGTTTAGATAAACCAGGTGAACCTACTTGCCGAGGAGGAAGCAGATCCATCAAACGGTTATCGAGCTAGGCAATATTTATATGATGAAAAAGTTGTCCAGAAAATTTATGAAAGTTTGAACGGTCACAGCGCTCAAACGCGTTAATGTGCCTTCCTGGGGGCTTGTCCTCTCGTTTAGATTAACCAGATGAACCGTCTGGCCGAGAGCGAAGTAGATTCATCAAACGGTTCTCGAGAAAATTTATCTCTATAACGCGTTAATGTGCCTTGCTGGGAGTTTGGCCTCTCGTTTAGATTAAGAAGGGGATCCTACTTGCCGAGGGGGAAGCAGATTCATCAAACGGTTATCGAGCTAGGTAATATTTATATGATGAAAAAGTTGTCCAGGAAATTTATGAAAGTTTGAACGGTCACAGCGCTCAAACGCGTTAATGTGCCCCCTGGGGGTTTGTCCTCTCGTTTAGATTAACAAGATGAACCGTCTGGCCAAGAGCGAAGTAGATTCATCAAACGGTTTTCGAGAAAATTGATCTCTATAACGCGTTAATGTGCCTTGCTGGGAGTTTGGCCTCTTGTTTAGATTAACAAGGTGAACCTACTTGCCGAGGGGGAAGCAGATCCATCAAACGGTTATCGAGCTAGGTAATATTTATATGATGAAAAAGTTGTCCAGAAAATTTATGAAAGTTTGAACGGTCACAGCGCTCAAACGCGTTAATGTGCCTTCCTGGTAGTTTTTCCTCTCGTTTAGATTAACAAGATGAACCGTCTGGCCGAGAGCGAAGTAGATTCATCAAACGGTTCTCGAGAAAATGTATCTCTATAACGCGTTAATGTGCCTTGCTGGTAGTTTGGCCTCTCGTTTGGATTAACAAGGTGAACCTACTTGCCGAGGGGGAAGCAGATTCATCAAACGGTTATCGAGCTAGGTAATATTTATATGATGAAAAAGTTGTCCAGAAAATTTATGAAAGTTTGAACGGTCACAGCGCTCAAACGCGTTAATGTGCCTTCCTGGTAGTTTTTCCTCTCGTTTAGATTAACAAGATGAACCGTCTGGCCGAGAGCGAAGTAGATTCATCAAACGGTTCTCGAGAAAATTTATCTCTATAACGCGTTAATGTGCCTTGCTGGGAGTTTGGCTTCTCGTTTAGATTAACAAGGTGAACCTACTTGCCGAGGAGGAAGCAGATCCATCAAACGGTTATCGAGCTAGGTAATATTTATATGATGAAAAAGTTGTCCAGAAAATTTATGAAAGTTTGAACGGTCACAGCGCTCAAACGCGTTAATGTGCCTTCCTGGTAGTTTTTCCTCTCGTTTAGATTAACAAGATGAACCGTCTGGCCGAGAGCGAAGTAGATTCATCAAACGGTTCTCGAGAAAATTTATCTCTATAACGCGTTAATGTGCCTTGCTGGGAGTTTGGCCTCTCGTTTAGATTAAGAAGGTGATCTACTTGCCGAGGGGGAAGCAGATTCATCAAACGGTTATTTTGCTAGGTAATATTTATATGATGAAAAAGTTGTCCAGGAAATTTATGAAAGTTTGAACGGTCACAGCGCTCAAACGCGTTAATGTGCCTTCCTGGTAGTTTTTCCTCTCGTTTAGATTAACAAGATGAACCGTCTGGCCGAGAGCGAAGTAGATTCATCAAACGGTTCTCGAGAAAATTTATCTCTATAACGCGTTAATGTGCCTTGCTGGGAGTTTGGCTTCTCGTTTAGATTAACAAGGTGAACCTACTTGCCGAGGAGGAAGCAGATCCATCAAACGGTTATCGAGCTAGGTAATATTTATAAGATGAAAAAGTTGTCCAGGAAATTTATGAAAGTTTGAACGGTCACAGCGCTCAAACGCGTTAATGTGCCTTCCTGGTAGTTTTTCCTCTCGTTTAGATTAACAAGATGAACCGTCTGGCGGAGAGCGAAGTAGATTCATCAAACGGTTCTCGAGAAAATTTATCTCTATAATGCGTTAATGTGCCTTGCTGGGAGTTTGGCCTCTCGTTTAGATTAAGAAGGGGATCCTACTTGCCGAGGGGGAAGCAGATTCATCAAACGGTTATCGAGCTAGGTAATATTTATATGATGAAAAAGTTGTCCAGGAAATTTATGAAAGTTTGAACGGTCACAGCGCTCAAACGCGTTAATGTGCCTTCCTTGGGGTTTGTCCTCTCGTTTAGATTAACAAGATGAACCGTCTGGCCGAGAGCGAAGTAGATTCATCAAACGGTTTTCGAGAAAATTGATCTCTATAACGCGTTAATGTGCCTTGCTGGGAGTTTGGCCTCTCGTTTAGATTAACAAGGTGAACCTACTTGCCGAGGGGGAAGCAGATCCATCAAACGGTTATCGAGCTAGGTAATATTTATATGATGAAAAAGTTGTCCAGAAAATTTATGAAAGTTTGAACGGTCACAGCGCTCAGAGGCGTTAGTGTGCCTTCCTGGTAGTTTGTCCTCTCGTTTAGGTTAACAAGATGAATCAACTTGCCCAACACTCAGGGCGATGAGTATAATCTTTTCCACCCCTCGGAGATAGAAAATTCGACAAATGCCCGGCTAAATTTTTTTCGTTTTTTTTTTGAAATATCTCGGCTAGTAAGAGAAATAGGACAGAAATCTCTTCGGTACAACACTCAGGGCGATGAGTACAATCTTTTCCACCCTGAAATACCTGAAATATTTGACCTTGACATCCTACCCATTTCGAGATCCTCCTGATATTAGGCTCTCACTTTCATCTTGATCTTGATATGATTCGACCGATTGATATACCTTCTCATTGGTCTTGACCTATGCATGTGCATGATCAATGTTAATAACGAGATTATTAACTGTATTCATAATATTCTCAATTTTATTTATTAGAATACCTTCTTTCTAGCACTACTGGCTTCTTTTTTCGATTAGAAATCCTTTAAGAATGCCTACAGTTGCTTTGTCGTGTCTATGGGAGCTGTCCTTGCTTTGATCTTTAGGTATCGACTCAATTTTTTGATTGTATGTCTTTTATAAAAGCTCTTTGAAATATTTCCTTCAAATTTCTATAATTGATCAAACTTTTTTCGATTAGAAATGCTTTAAGAATCCCTATAGTTGCTTTGTTGTGTTTAGGAAAGCTTTCCCTGCTTTGATCTTTGTGTATCGACTCAATTTTTTGATTGTATGTCTTTTATAAAAGCTTTTTCAAATAGTTCGTTTGTCTTTCAACAATTAAATTTACCAAATTTTGACCCTTTCTCATCGATTATTTTCTTAATTTAGTAATGTTTTAAAAATACCTGTACAGTTGTGGAAATTTTCCTTGCTTTGAGCTCCACATGTTAGTTTAATTTCTAGTATACTTTGTATGTTCTTTCTGTCCCTTTTCCTTGAGTATTTTCTTAATTTGGAGCTTTCCATCCTTTGATCTCCTTTTTGTCTGTCCATTTTAGAAAATATTTGATTAATTGGAAAAAAAATTGTTAGCAATATAATAGTAATTGGTAGTTATAAATGTGTTGTTTTAAATAATGTTCAGTTTGACCGATACAGTGTTTAGCACAATGTTCACAAATTCAATTTATAGATGACATTTCTTTGAGAAAAAATTTTCTCTTTTATTCTTATCTAAACCTCATATTCTGAACCGATATGAAAATACACAAGAATCGATATTTTCAATTCCTTTAACCTTGCCTTGTGTGCAATGTCAGAATAAAAAGGAAAAACTTTATGATCCAGCAAAATTGACTCTACATAAAAAGCGAACTTTTTAAATTCCATATCCATCGAATACCATTTATTTTTTTTTCCTTCAACGACGAGGCATGGCTAAAACGGCGTTAAAAGGGACTCGAAACTTCTCGAAAGTAATTCGACAAGAACACATCTTTCACGAGCGTCTGGATCTGTTCTTCCAAGAATAAAAAAATAAATCTTTTAAACGTATATTTTAAATAAAGCTTTTACGAAATATTTAAGAAGACTTAATTGTTATAAACAACAAGTTATTATAATATTGTATGCGTTCAAGCGATCAGTTTGTCGATAACACCGTCTACATACACAAAAAAAAAGGAAACATTCATCAACGCCTGCGACAATCTGTCATTTAGTTTTTGGAGGGATTCCCTTTTGAGCTTCTACGCTTATTCACTCATCGCGCTTGATAAATTAGCTTGTCAGAGGTGTCGAATAACACAGCGTCCCCTATTACGCAGACGACGTTTCCTCCTTTAATTTTTTTTTTGTCGCTGTTGGTGGACCCAACGAAGGATCCTACCAACGTTAGTCTTCTTCTTATTAAAGGAGAGTATAATCGATATTTTGGAGTAATTACGTTTTATGAGAGATACAATTATTAATGTAGACAGTATCTTGTGTCAAGATTTCGTGAAAGACCCTGTATACATATATATTCACGAAATAGAAACTAGCTGATGCATGCGTTTTCCAATATTAGCCATAAATCATGCTTTAGTTTAACACAATCGATGTTGTAGATTAGGTCAGCTAACGTCCAACAAGCTCCACGTTATGTGCAACGGTAAACTTTAATGCATCTCATACATCAACCGAAGATATTAATCATTACATTACAATGAAATAATGTTACGTTTTAATGCACGGATGCATTTCGATGTTTAAACACCCTTGACCTTTTCGAGCTAATAAGACTCGAAAAACTTTTAAAACAAAATTTCAATTATTCAGCGCATTACACAAGCGAACGAATCGATTTAAAATATCGCTATCGAAGCGGAAAATTCTCCAATATCCTTTCGATGTGCGTAAGAGACCGCGATTTTCAATCATTCATCGCCCACGCAAGTTACCGCTAACACCAACCAAATTCTATAACCACCAAGGAGCGTATAATACAACATTACACATACTTTCCTTGAAAAATATATATATATAGGAAGAGTCGATGTGTGTCTGCTAGTAGGAGATAACGGTCATAAATCGTGCTATTCGTATTTTGTCAGGCAAGGTCAGTCTTTCATATCACCTCGATACTACCTAACAAATAGCGCAGGACACAGATATAAGATGCCGTCGTATAACAAATTTCACTAAACAAGAAAATTGCCCCTCGTAAAAAAAAAACGTGTTTTTTTATATACATATATATATATAATATCGCGTTTCGTCCTTCGGCGAAAATGCTTTTACGATATTAGAATTCCCGAGATCTGGGAGATATAAATATTTTAAAAAGAGATGTCGTGTTTGTAATTGCGAAAAAATATGTTTCATTTCAATTTAGACCGGATATTAATGAAGTTCTCTGGAAAATTTTGAAATAAAAATGAACTAAACAAGTCTAGATCGGTGTTCAATACTGTATAATTTGAATTCATATCGGTCTCTAGGGTTCTACAAGGGTCACATTTAGGACCTTTAGTCTTTATCGTTTATATTAATGAGATCCTTAACTCTGATTTTTTGTCAAGCACAACGATCTGTTTTCGATAGAAGAAAATTAATTTTAAGAAGTGTATTATAAAATTGGATCTGTCTTTGACACTAACTGTTGTATTGGTTATCATGACTTTCACGACTTTTATTTAAATTGACGTAACAGGAAGGACAATTCCGAATAAATGATAGGCCTCCAACTCAGTTCGTGGATCAATTGGTTAAACGAGTTTGGGGCAAAACACCTCGTTCACGTTCTCGTCCAATGCGCTTTGAGCCGAAGACATTGCTGGTGTAGCCTAGAGTGTGGGTGAAAATCTATTAACATCAACCTGTCATCATTGTCTGGAATTTTTTGTACTTATCTGAGGAAAATTTTGCATAAAGACCACGATATGAAAGCTTACCAAGTTCAATTAATCCAAGAATTGAAGCCTCATGATCATCTAATCTGTGTTTGGTTTCTCCTAGTAAGCTGGAGATTTCTTGGCCGAAGATGAGCATTTTAACCTAAAAATCATCTTTTCATATGGAACATATTTCCACATCGGAGGCCTTGTTAATACGAAAAATGATCTCATTTTGGGTTCAGAAAATCTATACGTCATCGTTGGGAATACTGTTTAGTGCGGATTTTGGCACGATGGGCCGTCTTTCTTCAAAAATAGTTAGCGTGCTATGTTCAACGAATGTTTGTTTCCACAAATTAAGGAGGATGACCTAAACAACGTTTAGTTTCAAGAGGACGGCGCTAGTTACCACACAGCCACATCAGTCAAAATTGTGATGGCTGGCTTGGAGCTGTGATTTGAGCCCGTTGGTCTGTTTTTTGTTTTAAAGAAGCCGCCGTTAAGGATAAATGTTACGCTAACAATCCATCCAGAGACGATTGACGCCTTGAAAAACGAAATCGAAGTTATCATTCATGAAATTCAAGACGATTGATTGAATTGGGTTGATCGGATGATCTCATACTGTAGAGCCAGTGCCTGTGGCATCAGTTGAATAATGTTGATTTTCATGTTTAAATGTAAAGTTCAATCTTTCTGAAAAAAAGAAAATCTTTTCTTTTTCTTTATAACTGATTCAAATTCTAGACGTTAGATGGCCCATCCGCAAAACTAAAATAAACTTTATATTCGACTGCATCATAGTTCCTACTTTATGAACTAGGTACTTTACCGTCCATAAAGTGCCACTTTAAAGTAGGAGAAACTGTTGTTCCTTGATAACGTTGGACCTTGAAACACTTAGAATAAGTCCAACAGATGCTGCTTTCTAGCGGATGTTTTAGCAATTATGGAGCTTATCTGCGAATGGTAGATGCCTTAGTGTACTGTGAACTACATAATAAGTTTGTTTGTGACGTAAGTATGAAGTATACAATTTTTGTAAATTTTATTTGTCTAAGTGTCTGAGTGATTTCTCCTAAATTTTTCAAGGTAAATGATTGATTATTTGAACTAACGTACTGTTTGATATCCCAAGCATAATACTCTCTTGAATCTACCCCTAAAAATAACTGAAAATTAGTGTGTTGCGATGCTTCGATGTACCTTGAAACTGTCGTTGGTCAAAAAATCAGGGCGTCTACAGCAGCTAGATTTGACAATTTTTGGCCTTTTCAAAACGTTTTATAATCAGGCCTTGGAAGCTTGGCATACAAACCATCGTGGCAAAACGTTTGACATTTACAATGTTGCAGAGGCTGTGGGCTTGGCTTTTTCCAAGGCTTTTACTACAAATAGTATTTGTACTGGTTTCAGGCGTCCAACGATGATTTTGCACCAGCTAGTGTAATTGACCATCCGAACCCCGATATTACTTCAAACACATCTCCACTTCCTGAGCCATCTTCAGACCTAAATCCTCGTGCCTGTTCATCTGGCACACAAAATGGCTTCATATCTCAACTCTTTGACATCGTGGATCAATTGACAAACACGCTTCAGACAAGCATGAATAGGATTGCATGATTGACTCCAACCATTCCCTAAAGCTCTTTCTACGACACAAACTAAGAGAAAAGCAGGGACTACCAAAATCCTTACAGATACGCCAGTGAAAGCCGCGCTAAGATCAAAAACGGTTATGCCAAAATTAAATCAAGGGAAGAATAAAAACCCAGCTCATAAGAAGAAGAAAAGAGTAAAAAAGAAGCAGCAAGAAGACCACTTTTCGAACAGCAGTGATGAAGATACAGAAGATCTCTCATATCAAGATGAAAATGATGTTGAAGGAAGTACATTAGAACTTTTGTTTTCGTCAGATGACGATGATGAAGAGATCCCACCTCCTGAGATCGAAAGCAACTACCCTACAGTTCCTAACATAGCTTCAGTGGACCAATCGGATGTTGTAGCTATTCTACCCTCTCCTACCGAAGAAGGAAGACATCGAACAAAAGGGAAGAAATGTTTCAGATTTGCTTTTCACAAATTTAATGTGAAATAAAATTGAATTTACTTTTTCAAAGTGTTGGTGGGCTAATTCAAACGATTTAAACATTTTTATACTTATTAATATTTTTTAAATTACTTTTTAGTACATAATTATTATTTTTGACTCCTACTCTAGTGATCCAAGGTACACGAGGTATGTTGTACTTTGGAACAAAATATTCTTTTTAAATCGACCATTTCGCAAGCTCGCTTGGCCATAAATTCGACTCGGCCAAGAAAGTACTAGATACTTTATTTTATTAAAGAAACACAATTTTTTTGGACCGTTGGTTAAGCGGAAGATTTATTTTTTGTTTAATTTACTAAGAAAACTAAAACCCTACTCTTCGTTGATTTTAATTAAATTTTCATCAAAACGCATCGGAATCCTTCTATTCCAATATTCTTAACGAATCTCGGGATTAGTTTGGGTGCCAAGGCTTTGATCTATTCAGATGTTAAAGTCTCCTGTTCTAGATGCCTAAACCTTTTGCTTCGCACTCGGCTGTTTCAATTCCCAGTTCACAGAATTGACATGTATGTATCTTGATCAACTTTGCCCATCTTTCTGCGATGGTATCTTAGACAGCAGTGGCCAGTCAGAAGGCTCGTGAGAATCCCTAAATTTGGCTTGCTAAGATCAAGAGGAGTTAATAAATTTCTTCGCTTGTGTTTGTCTCTAAAGGGAGGCCATTTCTTTTGTCTCCCATTCTTAAACTTTCTTCTTGAGCTGGCTTCTGGGAAGAGCAAAGAAGGGTGCCGGCCCAATGAAACGCATGTCAGCGTTTTGCTTTGCAAGTTTATCCGCCATATCATTTCCTTTGGTATTGGTGTGCCCAGGTACCCGCAATATACTGTGTGGATTATTGAATTGAAAAGTCTGCAGCCAGTAGGTATTTGGGCGCCCCCATTGAACCTTTCGGCAGCTAGTGGGCTAGTGGATATAAACAGAAAGCTGTTCCATAATTGTGTTCCATGCCTGAAGAAAGCTGTTCCATTGATAAAAGCCGTTCAGTACCTGATCTTATGGAACGGCTTTTATCAGGTACTGAACGACTTCTTGTTTATATTCACTAGCCCACTAGCTTCCGGAAAGGTAACTGTTACAATTGTGATATAATTGACATATAAATTTAAACTTTTTCTTCTAGATTTATTCTTTTATTGACATTCATTACAATAAATAAAACGTTTCTACTACAAAAAAATGTTCCTTGATTTTATGTTTGGATGTATAAGCTTGCAAAAAAATCAAGCCACTATACTTCAATATTGGCTCAAGAAAACCTATCTGTATATATGTATATAAAACTATGTGATTGATAGCGGAAGAGCAACAGTTGAATATACAAGAAAATCAATCACTTCCAAGTAACAGAACTGTAACATTCAACTCCTTCAATCCTTTTAAACGTTAGACATAAATCAAAACGTCCTCCGATCTCTCCAAGACAAACATATTGCCTTGAATTTAAAACTACATATTTCAAAGGGAAATTTAATAAAAGCGACATATCGGAGACAACCGAGCTTACAGGAGACGTATGCACATAAGGAATATCTAGCTTTTATTCGACTGATGTGATGAAAGGAGTCGATTTTAAACATGTATGTATGAATATACTAGAATACGTATCATTCATATATAGGTAAGATGTAATGTTCAATTGAATTCTTGAATGTTAGAAAGGATATCATTATCAACTCTTCACAAAAAGATATATTACTTTCATTTATAATTCATAATAACTGGAGCATATATCTCTCTTTTGGATATGGTTGTAGGAGGAAGAGACTCCATCCTCATCGTATTATGGAAAATACGGTTTTCCAGTTTATTTTTTTTTCTTGTCACCTACCCTGAATTACTAGGCGTCTCTTTACGACCTCGTCGTAGTAAAAGATAAATAAATAATGTCTCTATTGCTTCCTGAATATGCTGTTCCTCTTTTTTTCTTTTTTCGTGAAAATTCATCAGGGTGACATTATTTAACCACTAAATCTGCATAATGGAATATTAAAATAGTGCATTTCAAAAAACTATCATCAATTTAAACGATATTAAACGCAATAACACTAAAACCACCCACGACATTAAAAGGGAATGTTTACGGGGAAAACATCATCGAATGAATTACCACATAAATTAATCGATTAGCTGCTGGTACCAAGTTTACCACCTTTCAACACCTTAGCAGTAAAGAAGTAATGTAGCTAAAGTGAAAGAGCCGAGCTTCGCCCTCTTGATCGTACCTCAAAGTTAATTGCTTAATTAAATTTTTACAGGCTACCTTTAGAGATATACAACGTGTGTTACATCGTCTTTAGGATGAAAAGGGACCTACTTTTACTATATATATACCTATATATACACACACGAGGAAATGTATAAATATTAAATTTATTTCGTGAAATAAGAAGGGAAGAGAAATAAATGAAAAAAGGGACGCAAGTTCTCTTACACGTTAGAAAAGAACAAAAAAAAAAGCAATTTCAGATTACCTTTTTCGTGGAGAGTGAAGAGATGGTGAAATCTTACGCCATCTTATACACGGGGAAAAGATTTCATTCCACGATATTAAGATTTATGTGTTAAGGTTGTATGCATTAGCATTTTACTGTCATTATTACTTCCGAAAGGAAATAAATTAAATCTGACGTGTAATAAGTAAAACCGTCTTTGGAAATAAAATCCTCCCTCCCACTTTAGAATTTTAGATTTTTACGACGGTACTAAACCGTTTAACCACCTTCCTACGCTAATTCTTAAGCGGTAAAATTTTATTATCTAAGAAAACAAACGCAAGAATAAAATAATTATGTAGAACAAAGAAATCGGAATTATCTTTAGATCTCGCTTTACAGGTGTTCGGATGGTCGATAAATTCCGCTCGGGTTATATATTTTTCTCGCCTCCGTTCGAATTTTTTTCAGCGTTTTCTGCGATTTAAATATGATCGGCGATGTTACGTTCGGATAATTTTACGATGGTGTTACGTGACAAGAAGGAATATCGTTGGTATTTCTGACTTTAGTGTATTTATAACAATCGAATAAATTTTTGATGTGTTCAATTGGCACGCATGCTTTGCGAGTATTTTGATGGATAAAACAAACCTTTCTGCAATAAAAATAAATTTTTATTCTTAAATTTAAACTTTCCGATGTGAAGAGAGCAAAATTTAATTTTTAGATCGTACATCTTTTATATTGACATTTTCGAAAATAAAACGAATATGACTGCTACTAAAGATTCAGTCAAGCCCACTCCAGGAGTTTAATAAATTACTTTCGGAGCAATATAACACATCCATCATGTTTGTCTCGTGAAAGTTTCTCGCTTAATTGAGAAGGATTATTGTTTTGCTAAATCTCGTCGTCATCGTCTGTCTAATACTTACATTCGCTTCTTGGCAAATTCGAACCTTTCAGCTTCCTAACGAAAATGTAACATTGTAGGTGTGTTTGCCGATATTTTATTCACGCAAGTTTAAATTATAATATAATAAACAAGTAAGATTACGTCATACAACATCTTCTTTATTTGATTGTATATCTACATTTTAAGTGATGCTATTTGAATTGTCAAACCGATGACAATTGTTCCTGCCATCTAGTGTCAGTTAGAAATGTACATATTACTTTCAAATAGAGCTTCTTCGAGCATTGCTTTATTTCTGCCAAGTTTAATCGTGCTCCTTTACATTTTTAATTGAACAGTAATGGTTATCAAATTTTCTTGTACTAGAAAGATCAGAAAAAACGTCCTAGAGATAGCTGGCAGTTTGAAATGTAGTATTATGTTGTGACCAGGTTTTCCAGGTTTATGGATAAGAATTACAATTGATTTCTTCTAAGAATTTGGAAAATTTTGCTATAGGTGTTTTTTTAATGCAATTATGTATTTTATCTTTAAACCAATTTTAAGGTGTGTAGATTTTTTGCTCTCCAATAAATGTTTTCTTAATGGATTTCCATAAAATGCTCTGTTTCCGAGAAAAAATAAGTTTAACGAAAATAGGTAACTTTTATTTCAAGATGCATTTAAATCTACTTGAAAGAAATTAAATAATTAATAATTTATGCAATTATTTATAACAATTAATAATAAGGCTCCACATTAGATCCTTGGACTCTAATACACTCCAGCGTTGATTTGCTCGCAGTGAAAAGTAAATCTTTCTAGTACGAGTAGTTCCTTCGTGGTTTCTACTGGAGTAGAATAAACTAAAAAAATAATGTTTAGGGTTGCATATCTTAGCAGTGGTGCACCATAGCAAAAAAAATATAGACATACAGTGTTATTTTTACATAAACTTATTACATATTCATGGACACCCTGTATAACCTGCTATGATGACTCTATATTTTTGATAAAGCACCACAATGTTCCATGTTTGCTATTAATGATTTCTAAACACAAACGTATGCCGTCAAACGTGATGATGCAAACAATAAAAAATTGAAGTTGAAAAGGAGTACTAGCTGTACAACGTTAGGTGTAAAGTGAATTAATGGGATTGCAGCTATTGACGTTAGAATTAAGAAGACGTGAACCTTTTTTCGTATCTAAGCTTTCGCTAATTCTTTATTAGCTTTATCACCAGCAAATAGTTAAAACTTTGACAGCTGTCAATAATAGATTAGCGATTACAACTATCAAAATCAATCGAATGTAGGCTTTCACGGCCACTGTTCCATAAAGATGTATCTTTCGGGTATTGCCGTGGTTGTTGTAACAAACTTGACGTTTCGCTGATCCTACTGTCAGCTTTTTCAGAAGTTCTCTAAAGACTGATGTTGATGTCTTCTGCTCCTCGTTATATACCCAGTCCCTGTTCCGCTCCAGTGATGCGTATCCGTTCCAGTCCGCTGAACCGTATCCGTTATCGTTCTCTGATCCGTGTCCGATGTTTCTCCTCCATTCGTGTTAGATGATCTCGGATGCGTCCTCGTTGGTCCTTGCTGCTTCGTTTTCTCCAGCGCTAACTTCCATACCTTACTCAATCTGTATCCGTGTTCTCGGTTGAAGTTGTTCGGATTCTTCATTATTTCCAGGGATTCTCTCACTATCCGTGGGTAGTAGTGGTTGCTTTTGGCTAGTATCTTCACGTCATTGTAATCGATTACGTGACTGCTTCCGGTGTGGTAGTGTTCAGCTACTGCAGATTTTCCAGTATTTCCCTGTTCGACATCTCTGCGATGCTCTTTCACTCTGCACCGTATACTGCGCCCGGTTTGTCCAATATACGATTTTCCGCACTGGCATTGAAGTTCGTAGATGGCTTTAGCTTGTAGTCTCGGTATGGAGTCTTTGTTGGATGGAAGCAGTTCTTTTATTTTCTTGACTGTGCTGAACCTGACGTTGACGTTCTACTTCTCCAGCCTGTCCGTGACTCCAGCAATATATGGCAGGTGTGCGTATCCTGCTGGCTTTAGTTCTGAGTCATCCTTCTGTTTCTTTTTGGCTCCGGCTAATCTCCGAATCTCCTGTGGTTTGTAGCCGTTCTTCTGGAGTGCATCTTTCACATGTTGAATTTCCTCGATTTTGTTGGTAGCATCACTAATCATTTCCGCTCTGTGTAGTAGTGTAGTGACCAGGAATCATTTCTGTTGTGGATAATGATGTGAGGTTGCGAGTACAATGACGTGAAGATACTAGCCAAAAGCAACCACTACTACCCACGGATAGTGAGAGAATCCCTGGAAATAATGAAGAATCCGAACAACTTCAACCGAGAAGACAGATACAGATTGAGTAAGGTATGGAAGTTAGCGCTGGAGAACCCGAAGCAGCAAGGACCAACGAGATCATCCGAGATCATCTAACACGAATCGAGGAGAAACATCGGACAAGGATCAGAGAACGATAACGGATACGGTTCAGCGGACTGGAACGGATACGCATCACTGGAGCGGAACAGGGACTGGGTATATAACGAGGAGCAGAAGACATCAACATCAGTCTTTAGAGAATTTCTGAAAAAGCTGACAGTATGATCAGCGAAACGTCAAGTTTGTTACAATAACCACGGCAATACCCGAAAGATACATCTTTAACTATCAAAATTGTCAAACAAAAACGATTTTACCGCTTTACTATAGAGTAGGTTTAGTAATTTGACAGTTAGAATTGTTAATTCTTTCAAAAATATAGTTTTCACAATTTGGTAGCTGTCAAAAATCGTTTGATTGGTTCGAAATCGAAAATTGTAAACAATAACTGATTTTACTATTTGACTGTTGTTGTGTATTGACAGCTATAATCGATTAAATCCAAAACAAAATATTGTTTATATTAGCTGTCAGAAATATTTTGACAGTTGCGCTTATTAAAAACGATGAAAATACGATTCAATAGTGGATAATTTTTTTATATAGTGTAATAGCTTACAGAACTATTCTAATATCCGTAAATGTTGACATTGCGGACAACGACAACTGTCAGAAATGGATGTTGCGGTCACAACAACCCAAACTGTCAAAAAAATTGTCGCTTTTACCGATTTACGCCCGGCAGATCTATTATTTTGACAGCTATAATTATTATTTGTTGTGCGATAGCTTACAGGACAATTCGAATGTGCGCAAGCGTTGAAATTGTGACAACTGACAGCTGTCAAAAATAGATTAGTAGTTACAACGATCGAAACTTGTGAAATTGTGATTTTATCAATTTTACAACTGGTAAATGTTTTATTTTGACAGCTGTAATCGTTAAGTCTGATTAAAATACAATTTTTACGATTCGGTAGCTGTGAAATGTAAAAAAAATGATTTTAAGCTCAAACGAGGATTTTTCGAGAAGGCACTCGCAAGCAGCAATCCGCACGACGACGGAGACAGTCCGGCTAACGTGACGCGATAATAGAACATCACTTAATAACCTAATTCTGTTTCTCTGATTTCGGATATCTATCAGCGAAGGAGATCCATCATAAGACTCCAAGAAGTCAATCCGTCAACACCTGAGGATAGCTAGAGGGACATCCGAAGAGGAAGTGAAGCTAGAACGCGTCAATAAACATAGTACAACTCAAGCGTTCAAGTGAATTGAAGTAGTTGAAGCGAGAGACTATCCATCCAGATCGCCAACTGTGTAGAATTTTATCTATGTTATGCAAGTGGAAAATATTGTAAAGATAAATACACAAGTTTTAATTGGAACAAGTCCAGTATTTTTGTGATCCTATATAATTTAAATTGTTGCTTCGAAAAGCGAAACATAACACAAGGCTACAGCCGCAACATAGGACACAAAACAAATCACCAATTTATTGCAATCTGAGGTGGATGGTGTAGAAAAAGAAACCGATTTAGTAATCCTAAGTAGTTTAACAAAAAGACAACAAGTTGATCTGGAGCTGTGGAAACGACTATTTCTTGCGACTTTTTTTCACTATTTTTTCATTAGTTAGTTTGTTTTCAATGTCTTACAAAATCGTAAAACCATTCTGAAGCAGTTTCTTTGTTCGGACTTGAATTCCAGCCCGTTGAACACAAGTATCTGATTTGTTGCTTGCATTCTGATTTGACTAGTTTGACAGTATGTTATGTAAACAAATATTTTTTATATTGCTAGTAGTTGTTTTGCTTACACAACTCCGTTTTCGATCTAGTCTGCTCCATTTTTATTATCATTCATTTCATCTTCAAAGAATTTATTACGTCTGCGTTTTAGAGTATTAAAAATAAAACAAAAATATTTAGTCGCAATTCTTAACATTCCAACATGTAACAGACATAAATAAACAAGCAAAAATTACATCGTGAAAGAGGTAATTACACTGCACGATATAAAACTGAAAATCTCCCCCGGCGCCTCCGCCAAAAATTTCATTCAGTTCTGATAACATATTTCTCGTCGCTTATGAACGTAAACGACGGCGTCTGCATATTCGCGTCTCGATCTTAAGAAAACTCCCTCCTCCGGGCTATACGATAACGAAGCGATGTAAACGTACACTCACCTGTGGAATTTTAAATAAACGTAGAAGGTTGGCGACTTGTATGGACGTAACGCTCGACGCTGCCCCGACCACTCCGGATATGACTTTCCTCACTTGAGTTTTATTGCAATGGTATTCGGCGCCGTCGATGTTACTGATAGAACCTGGAGCAAAGAAATAAAGAAAAACAAGAATTAGATATTTAGATTTGCAATTTAGGCGGATTAGAACAAATTAATTCCTTTCTAGTGTATGTACATACATGTAGGTACTTAAACAACAGTTTAATGCAAAATTTCAATTAAACTGGAAATGCAATTAAGCGACTTTGTGTATAAATATGTCTGTATTTCTATTACGTAACTAACCACACGTTTATGTTTGTTATATCTACTAACCGTAAACGTTACGTATTCAGAATGAAAATCTGGCCAGATTTAATTATTTTGCAGTTCTATAGGGAGTACTGTAATTAAAATTACTATTCAAAACGAGTACCATTTCGGTGCTATGTTGGTCAAACTAAACAATGTTTAAAGAAACGATTGTATAACCACAAATACACTGTTTCATATAATGTAATAATAACTGCTGCTGAAACTGCTTTGTCTAAGCACTCTAAAAAAAAAAACAAGTATTTATGAAATGTTATACAGCTTTGATTCTATTACTAAGTCGGTTATTTTTGGAAGGTATGAATTTGGTTAAATTAGTAAAGAAGAATAAAAAGTGAGATATTTTGGAAACACTTTTTTCATAGATTTTTGATCTCTTGTTAAAAAATCTCTTGTTAAAACAAAAGACTACTTCACCACCACTCAAACCACACCCTACATTAATAGAAGGGCAACACGGCTTCTGTAATAAAATGGTGTTAAGCAAAAGATAACAGCCTAACTAATTTAGAGCAGCTCAGCTGATTAAAAGATTTTAACAGCAGTTTAGCTAGTTTTGATGACAGCTTAGCTACTTTTGAAAGCAATTTATCTGCTTAAAAGATAGTTTTGATAGCAGCTTGACTGATTGAGAGACAATATTGATAACAGCTTATTAGGTGATTTTTAGCTGGTTTTGAGAGCAGTTTATCTGGTTAAGAGCTAGTTTTGATAACATCTTAGTTCGTTGAGTTATGGTTTCTATAACAGCTTATAAGCATACTTTTGATAACAGGTTAGCTGGTTGACAGACAATTTTGATAACAGCTTATTTAGTTAAATTCCGGTTTTGATGGCAAATTTAAAAAACTAGTTTAAAACCAGCTTTGACACAGTTAAGCTGCTTTCAACACCAACTATTACGTGACGTCACCAAACCAGATATGAATGCAGTAATTTTACAACAACGTTATTTCGTAAGAGAAAGTGATGCAAAAATAGTGTTGCCAACCTATTAGTTGTGATGTGGATTGATTGATAGTGAAGTAGTTGGTTATGATATTAAGTTGTGGTAGAACTTTTTGAAGAGCTCTGTATAGGTACAAATCTTGTTTTTCCCAGATTTTTTTTGTGCGGAGGAAAAAGGAGGAGAAGGATAAAGAATCCAAGTATCGATTCAGTTTTAAAAGATTAAATTTTTAAATAGGTGTTTAAAAATATTAATCTAAACTTTTATCGTACAAATCGTGGTGCATCAACCGATAACATCGACGCCTTTATTGTTGCTACTATATATACTGCGGAGATAATGGCTGTTGTAATTAAGCGTTACATTGCACTAATATCCGTGTTTAAAATTTTAATCTTCCCAGCGAAAATACTTCTCGCAGAATAAATGAGGATTTAAGTAGTTACCTGGTGTAGTCTAGGGGTTGCTAATAGTCAATTATTTTTAAATTATCCCCCGTTTTAGTGTATATTTTGCGAGGTCGTTAGAGCTTAATATATCCAGAGGGTTTCTAGTTTTAGTACAGTTATTTTTTGTTGTTAAGCAATGAGAAATCGTATAATTTAGCAGCTCTTTTTATTTGATTCTAAATCAACTAAGAGAACTGTAATGTATAAGTACAACAAAACTATCATAAATTTGACAATTCTAGGTTCTCGTTAGATAATTACATTAGCAAAAAAATCGATTGGGTATCCCCCAAGTGTCTAAGTGGTTTGATAACTTCATTCCATTTGGAAAGTCGATCGGGATCAGCCTGAAATTCGCTACCTTATAAGTAGCATTTCAAGTGTGGCTGGGTAAAATAAAGCCGAAAGCATACGCTTTTCCCGGGTGGATTTCAATAGGTGGTAATTTCAAGAGGTCGAGAAAAATTCCTTCCCCAAAGAAAACGAGAACATTGAGTAAATTTATGAGGGATTCCAATCCTCTTAAAGGATTTCGTACTTTAACAGTTAAATTATACAAAATTAAATATCCAGTATTAAAAGATAAAATATATTAAAAAATCTTCTTTATAGCGTTGCGTAAAACAGCACATATGTATATTCTTGTGCCAATATTGCACTGAATTTATACTAACTTTTATTATGCTGTTTGCATCCATATCTCTTGAACGTCCATGAAGTTTACGACTACACTTTTACTGCTTTTATTAAACTCAAGACGAAGATAAGCGTTTCGTGAATACTGAATAGGGAGGTTATCTGTATATATGAGAGTCTAGATATTTCTTTTCTTGACGATACGCGTGCATTAAGACGTGAAATTTTGAATTACAAACTGAATTGTGAGAAATCGTACGTGTCAGATTGATTTCATAAATCTGAATATGTGCTAAGGATTTATTAAAATAAAAAAATTTGATCATCGAATTGGAATTGTAAAACTCAGGTTTCCCTAGATATCGATTTTGAAAACGATCGGTTCGGAAATAAAAAAATTCAAAATGGCGACCACTATTGCTAAATTTGATCAGTGAATTGTGTTTGGGAAACTCAGGGTTCTATACAAATCGATTTTGGAAACGATCTGTCAACAAATAAAAAAATTCAAGATGGCGGTCACTTTAACTAAATTTAATTACTGATTTAGGTTTGGGAAACTCAGGGTTCTCTACATATCGATTTTGAAACCGATGGGACAAAAAATAAAAAAATCAAGATGGCGGTCACTTTAACTAAATTTACTTACCGATTTAGCTTTGGTAAACTCAGGGTTCTATACACATCGATTTTGAAAACGATCGGTTAAAAAAATAAAAAAGTTCAAGATGGCGACCACTTTTCCGAAATTTGATCACCGAATTAGATTTAGGAAACTTAGGGTTCTATAGATATCGATTTTGACAAAGATTGCTATAGAAATAAAAAGTTCAAGATGGCGGCCCCTAATAAAACGTTACCATAATAATGTCCACGATGGTACGCTAAATCGTTACCATAATAATGTCCATGATGGTACGATAAAACGTTCCTATAATAATGTCCACGATTGTATAATTAATCGTTACCATAATAGTGTCCGTGATAGTACAATTACTATCGTGGACTTTATTATGTTAACGTTTTATCGTACTATCGTGGACATTATTATTAAAACAAGGAGAAAATAGATGAAAAAGCGTTATTACCAAGCTTTGTTTTAATTATTTTAGGTCACCTATTATACATATTTGCAGATTTTGTAATTTTGTAGTTTTGAAATGAAATAAAGAGCAATCTAGAGTAGTTGTGCTTACTAACTTAGTTATTTGCAGTTGTGATTTATCTAATTATCCTTTAAAAATAGAAAAAAGTTTCTTACGTAGTGTTGTAGTAAGTCATTCTATCACTGAACAATAAAATAGAGATGCAATACAAACAGTACTTCCTAGAATTCCATTACAAAATTTCAAGATTTAAGTGTTTTCCGCAAATTTTGCAATGGACATGAATTATTATTATTGCACGATTTGGATTAAGCGTAAATGGAGAAATTACACCCACACACACACATGAACTATACACAAATTACACATTCCCGCACACATACCGCCCAAATTCGTCTGTCTTAATCCCCGCAAAATTAATTAACACTCTCCGTTTCGCAGATTGTAAATTGCTTTCGCACCCCAACTCACACACACACACACACACAACAGTAACTGTATACATAATACATCTACAGAAACACGTTTCGAGAACAGATAGACAAGCCAGACAGGTAAATAACGCAAGCGAATTATACAATGTATCAGCTATTGTCGCGAAAATCCACAGCTTCTAAACGCGCGCCTAGTATACTCGAGATAAGGTAAAAGGAATAAATCTTCAAGACGGTTGCTAGAGTACAGCGTTGGCGTTGTTATGAAACTTCTGAAACGACGGAGGCCTTACAACAACGTACCATCCAAGTGTGACGAAGCGAATGAACAGCAGCGTGTGGATTGATCAATTTCCAAAACTTTTAATCCGCAAAAGTTTCCCCGCCACCACCACCTTCAGCGTTTCCCTCAATAACCGAGGACCTTATTAGATTATCTACGGTTTTCGAATTCCGGACGTTCTCTACAGCCAACATTACAACAAGACAACGCGACTATAAAGCACACAATACAATACAATATAATACAACACGCGTCCGTATCGATTCAACTCGAGTTGGTTTTGTCTCGGTTGCTTGGAGAGTTTGTTGCCTTTTTTACGGTTAATATCATCCGGCTTTTCTACGGAATTGAACGGAAATAACTAACGAGACAGGTGAATATTTTATAGTTGAAGCAAAAACGAACAACTGTTTTTGATAGCTGTTAGATCAACTTAGAAGAAGAAAAATTTCCACCATAACTAACAAAACAATTTCTTATTTTATCAGGATACATTCCTCTATTTTAGCTACATACAATGATAGTCTAAAGGAGAGGACGAAACGATAGATGGAGAGAAAGGAAAACGTATAAGATGTTTACGCTTTTTAGCATTTTTAAGGCGAACAACACAGAGGAAGAGACGCAATCCCCCGTGGAAATCTTTGATCACGCGATCATAAAAATCACATTTTAACGAAGTTTTATGGCACGTTAAAAGCGGAGATAAAAGTTCTGAAGGGCGAAGATAAAACGAATTATCGTTATGTATGCGTTGTAGAGGAAGAGGATAGTAGAGGAGCCGAGATGGAAGCTGTCGTTCATTAAAACGAAGAAGTCACATTCTTTAATCTTAAAATCAACGGTTCCTCTACTCCTTTTATAATTTGCAGGAGTATGGCGCAAAAATGTAACGAATTTGCTTTGCTTAACATAAATAATTTCTAATCCTTATTATTTTTACGATGAATCACGATGAAAAGAAATAGGAATAATGTTTCTATTTAATGCAATAGCACGTATAATTTTAACGAAATACAATTTGCCGACTAATGGAAGGAAGCAATACAATTGAATAGCCAATTTCTACTGAGTCTGTACTGTAATTGAATTCTAGACTACAATAGGTGGTAAATTACACTATGCAATCAGTATCGTGAAATGAAAACGTTTGATTTATATTACACATTGTACATTATTGTTAATATTATTTAATTATGGGTAAAATAGGTTTATTGATAAACATTGATTGTTTTATGAATTAAATTGTTACTTTGAAGTTTTTATACTTTTTGATTGAAGAATACATAAAGATGTGCAACCTAAATGACGGAGTTGATACAGAAATTTCAGATCCCCATCAAATGCAAATCTCCATTTGATGGGATCTTTTGTTCAAAAATAAACTCACTTTGTTTTTCCTACAATGTTTCGAAACAGAATTAAAAAAATACTCCTCAATAACTTTTTCGAAGGAGCAATTGAAGTGCAGAAACTTCTTCGGTTTTGTTCTAAGACTTCATGCTAAATGATTGAATTTCATTTTTCTTTCCTTCTTCATCCACTGTCACCTAGTGTACAACAGCTATGTAGCGATAGATTTTTTTCTTGATAAAGTGTAGACCTGAACCAATATAAATTTATCAGCCGCAACTTCATTGTCTTCTGGAAATTGGAAATGTTATCTTCAGTTGGGATCTTTTGTAAGACTCGTTGATGATCCATGACACAATTCCTATCGTTTGGAAATAAAAAAAAGCTATCAAATGGTTTTTATAGCATTTTCGGATTTGTTAATCGTTTTAAAGGTAGACGTCAATAAAACACTAAACACTTTAACCCACTAACCACTAAATAAGTTTTAACTAATAATAATGACAGCATTGCTGTTGAAACGCGTCGGTCTTTTAGTTAAAACTTGTTTGGTTTTTGTGGAGTATTGAAATGTTTAGTGTTCAGCATTTTCACCAATAGATCAGTAAAGAACTAAGAAGTCAATAAATTCGGAAAACCTTTTTTGTCAATACAAGCCTGTTGTCTTTCAATGAATAATAGAGATCTCCAAACCATTTTAAATGGATAGAAAAATCCAATATCAGGTTGTTGGAGGAGGTGGGTGGCATTTTTTTGAAAGTCATAAAAGTGACGTTTTTGGCATTGTTTTAAAACACTATCCACAAAATGGAAAACGAGATTTTCCTCCTCTTTTGAACGCATTCTATTCATTGTCGCCACATTTTGTTCCAATGTTGTAGATGACGTAAGGAGGCAATAATACTACAGCACATCATTATTGATATTACTGTTTTGGTATAAAGTTGCATATCCGTTCTGGATATTTGCTTCCATGATGAGACAACATGTTTTGCTTGCCAGTGTCACTCTGCAAATTTGTTTCGTTATATTTATAAACATTATAGGCTGCGACGTTTTGTAGCGTTTCTTCTCAACTTATCGAAATAATCTGACGACATCATGTTGATATTTTGTTGCAGTTAATTCAACACGTTGGCTGAATTTAAAAATTGACAAGTAAAGCGATAGCACTCATTTAAAACAATTTGTGTGGATCTTCTGCTATCTGCTAAATAAGTCTACCCCGTGGTTATTTGTTACTGTAACTGTATTGGAAGGCGAACCATACTGGGATATAAATCGATGAGAAATCTGGAACAACTAATACCCAGAATTGACCTCATCTCGAGCACTTTCCTCGGCCTTGAATGCCAATTGTGTTATTTATTTGGAAGACCTGCAGTGACAAACGAACCTTGGGCATAGGACTAACTAGGTTAATTTAAAAGCGATCCTTTATCTCGCTACAACTTGTTTGAAATGTTGAGTGGTAAAAAACAAAATAAAATGCGTAGCCTTCGCTTACATTTTCTGCAAAGAACTGACTGATCCTTTTTCGTCAATAAACTATGTTCGATTGACGAAATTTTCATAAAATAATACCATCGATTTACCTGCAAGATTAAATTTTATAAAATCGTTTTATCAAATTTAATTAACATAGAAAAACAGGAAAATTCACGGCACCAAAACAAACATTTTAATTACGATTTTTGGAAAAAAACATGATTTTAAACGCAGCAAAAAAAAACCGCAATGAAGCAATCTGTTGCGTCATTTACAAGTATAGACTTTTGTTTGGATATTGTAAAGATTTAATTTGATGCTCAGAAAATTCCCAATACCTTGCATCGGCTGCACGTCATTTCAATAGGTGCGAGAGCTTTTTTCCATTCAAAAGTTTGATGGAACATTTTCAGCCTGTCGCATTCAGAATCGGTTCGGTTTTCAATTGTGAACCTTTCACCGTTTACGGTTATGAATATAATCGATAGAATGTGTTACCTATATCGATACACCTAAATCAGTTTAAATTTGCTCATAAATATATAACATAATACGTCACAACGTGGGTGTTATTATGCGGCAATGACATGCACGAACAGGACAGAAAGTTAGGTACGGAAACGATGCGTTAAAAAAATCCGGGCGAAATTAGCGGAAATATTGCAGAAGGCGTGTAACAAAAAAAATGTGTTACACGAATAAAGAAAGTGTAAATGAACATATTATGTAGGTGGAATGATAAAGAATAGCGGCGTGGTTAATGGGTAGATGAAAAAAACCGAAACACGCTATATTTTTTGCACGTTATATCCCCCTTTCTTTTTTTAGTACGCTAGTGCTTTTAGCAAGATTTTTTTTTCTATTTGCGACATATTTTTTCTAGAACAAACATTGATTCGTGTGCCGCATTTGATTCCCCGACATCAAAGTGATTTTAAAACGTATTAATATGAGTGTAAAAGGAAAAATAAGAATTTATAAATATTTGAATAAGATTAGATTGAAATAATCGCTACCTATTTATATATTTATACCTGATACAGGTAATAGTGTATATATATATTCATACATCAACAGAAATAATTTATATTCAGAGCGTGGTGTACTCATTCTCTTCGTTTTACACCGGAAACACGCTCTTCCCTATATCTATACTTAATGTTGAATGAACAAGGTACATACATACATAGGTTGGTAGGTGTATTACATGCATCCATTATTTAACAAGTAAACACGATTTCGTTCACATTTCACCGTGTACATTGTGGTTATGGTTTTGTCACCACTATTGTGTTAGGGAAATGAAACTTATACCATCTGGTAGCGTCTACTAGGATTATTTATCTTAGCTAGTGTCAGAACTGTTCAGGTTTGTACAGACGATTTCGTCTAAATTTAAATGCTCCCTAAAAGCTAATGATTCGAAAACTTTTAATTTGGCATTTAAAATATACTATAGGTAATACTGTCGTGTTGACGTTATTTTGCCAGGAGTAGCAAATACTAGAAAAATAAAATGCACTAAGACGCTGTCACATTGACAGATCTAATATCTACAACAAAACAACCTAATAAAACTTAAAAAACTGCTTCATGACGTGTAAATCTAATCAAAATTTTCAAGTTTTAATTAATATAAAAGAAAGTCTAAAACGCAACGATGAAGTAGCGACCTTTTTAAAATCGCGATAATGTACCGTGGCATAATAATTCATGACGTTAAACAGGTTACATTTCCGGATTTTCAGCACGATCCGGACCCGTAACCACTCCCTGACCGGGGATCCGGGAGTGTTTGTTCTGTAGTCGAAATTTGCTTTCATTCTCCGTTCACTGCCTACATACACACACACGTGCTCCTACATTATATATATATGTATATAAAAGCGAGAGAGAAGTGGGATTTAACACAATAATGTAAAAGCACCTTTGGCTATACGAGTCCGAGTAACCGACGGTTACATACATACATATACATAGAGAGAGATGTTTTTTTAGTAAAAGCTCTTTCCGACCCCATTCAAGTATTGAAAGGTAAAGCAATTATTTGAAGGTATTTTGTGCGAATAAAAGGACTATTGATGGATGACGTAATTAAGGTTTTCGAAATGTATGAATTGAGTTATTTGTGATGGATTTTTATGATTTAGTTTTGTATTTCCTGCTATTTCAGATATAGTTTTGGTGATTGTACAAGTTAATTCAGAATTATCGCTGTTTCTAAGAACTCTTGACATTAGTATAATAATAATACAGAATATAATACAGCTAATCATTTATCTAATTGCCAAAAATTCGTGGTCTGTCTCCATTGATGATAATCAAGGTAATTTATGAATCGTTTTGTTTCTCGTAATATCTTTTCGAAGTACAGGAGACGTTAATAAGATAGGAACATCTTGAATTATTTCTCTTTATTCTTATTAATTGGTAAAGTCAGTGTTTTCTCAAAGCAAACCTTACGTTACAACTAAGACTGTCACCATTTTGGTGGAGGTTAACTACTTCTCTACTTTTTAGGTGTCCTTTTATGTTACTTCTCAGCTCTCCTTCCAATTTTGCTAATTTAGGAATAAGTCAATTTAAAATATTTTCTCGGCCAAAAAAATATAAAATGACTCCGTAAAATTAAATTAGTACGAGGTTTTCAAGACCTGGTGATTTTGACAGGGAACGATATTTTGTAATTGGTTTAATGATAATCAAAATTTATTAAATTTAATTCTTTGGAGCGATGAATCTAATTTCAACAATAACGAATTTCTAATAGAAAGAAAGATCATTTCTGGGATACAGAGAATCCACATCAATTTCGGAAATGCAGATTTCAACATAGATTTTCCAATACTCAATACTTTGTTAAGGTAAACGTGTGGTGTGCTGTTTCTTATCATGGAATAATAGAGCCATTTTTTGATGCTAATGTAAATCAGCACAATTATTTGGAAATGTTGAGCAATTTTTTCTGGGATGGTTTAAGTGAACTCCCAGTTGCTTATCGGCAGAGGATGTATTTTAAGGATGGTTGTCCTGCCCACTGTTCGCACATCGTAGCTGCCTGGCTCAATGAAAATTCGAAAATAATCGGATTGGCTGGATTGGTCCTGTTTTGTGACCTCCAAGAAGCCCTGATTTAACAATTTTAGATTTTTATTTGTGAGGACGGTTAAAGCAACTAGTCTACATGGACAACTTGCCCAACAATGTGGAAGTATTAAAAAATCGCATTAGAGATGCTGTTGCATCCTTGACGCTTGAAGAAATTCACAACCAGTTACGAGGAACTGCGGCTTAGAGTCGAATTGTGTGCTGAAAGGATAGCGATTTAATAGAATAGTTTTGAACATTATTGTTTCTAGCCTAGTTCTTTTTTCGAAAAAAAAAATTTGTAATTCCAAATAGGGTTTGACAGTTTCGTAATTCTAATTACAGATTTGGTTATTTGAAATTAAGCAAACAATTTTATTCCTTTAGCACGTTTTTGTAAAATCAAAAATATTTTTTTCCCTCTTGTAAACTCAATCCGGGGACATACTGTATAATGTTACAGCCCTATACCTAGGATTCACTTCATAAAATTTTGTATTATGAGGTGGTACATTAAGATTTGTCTATGTCTGATCTGCATATTATTGTAAATGTCATAATCTTTTATAAACGTCCCTTCATTACTTTTGTAGAATTTAAATATTTCAAAAAAGTAGAGACAGGGCAAAGGTAGGAGACATTCAATTCCTAAATAGAGCCCCTCATTTTAAGCTTAGATTACTTAGTAATAGTTTTATTACTCATTTCATGTTGTTATGTTATATTTATGTTGAATAGCCTATGTTAAACACTAAACTACGCTATACACAGACACCAAACAAGTTTTAACTAAAACACCGACGCGTTTCAACAGCAATGCTGTCATTATCAAGGCGATGATAAAACTAAATTAAAATAAAATCTACAAAAACAGGTAACCTAAAAGTTATGCACGGTCAATCCGATACGCATCATTAATTTCCGATTAACGAAAACAATGACGAATACGGTATAGGGCCATTGTCACAATTCATTACACATGACTTATTTTTAAATATTTCTAAACTTTCGAAAACATTTAGAAACTTACAATTGTTTATTTGTCTAATTAATTTAACATTCGTATGATCGATGTTGTGATCTGTTTCAAAAATGTGTTGGGCAACGCTCGATTTCTCAATTCTGTTAAATCTAAGATGAGCCATATGCTCTTTGAATCTAGTTGAGACTGCTCTCCTGGTTTGCCCAATATATTTTTGATTACAATCTTTACAATTGATTTCGTAAATACCTGACTTTTCTAGAGGTTGTATTTCATCTTTAGGGTTACCGATGAGACTTCGTAAACTAGTCCCAGAACTGTAAACTATTCTGAGATCTAGCTCTTTGAAGATTTTACTCAAACCTTTAGTGATAAAGGGAGCGTAAGGGAGGGTCACAACGGGTGAAGCTTTAACATCCTCTCGAAAAGTCGTAGATTCTTTCACAGTTTTCTTATAATTAAACTTCCTAATTAACTTATAGATATGCTGAGGCTGGAAACCATTACACTTGGCCGCATCTTTTATAATTTTAAGCTCTTTCTCATACCTCGCCTTGTTCAAGGGAAAAGTGAGAAGTCTGTGGACCAAAAAATTCAGGCTTGCCATTTTGTGTTGAACACAATGATGGGAGTCTGAAGGAATGTAGCGAAGTGTACTGGTTTCCTTTCTATACACGTCAAACTCTAATCTATTGTTATTTCTAATTACTAAAGTATCTAGAAAGGGTAGCTGACCGTTTTCTTCTCTTTCACAAGTGAACTTTATGGTTTCGAACCGATTATTTAATCTATTGAGAAAATCGTCAATATTTACATTTTTTAGTGTCAAATATAGCGAAAATATCATCCACATACCTCAACCAAACCCTAGGAAAGTATTCGCTCTCAGATTCGAAGTCCTTTTCAAAACGGCTCATGAAAAGGTTAGCCAAAAAGGGCGACAAGGAGTTACCCATTGCCGTTCCTTCCAGCTGTTCATAAAAACTCCCGTTGAATTGAAAAATGTTCTGTTTCATACAGATGTCAGTTAAGCGAATATATTCCTGGACACATTGTTGACTCAAACTATTTTGAAGCAACAAGTCCTCGAGGTATGTCAAGGTGTCTGGAATCGGTACACTAGGAAAGAGAGAACTAACATCAAATGAAATCAATACTTCACCCTCCAGCAACTGAATATTTTGAATTTCTTTAATAAATTCTAACGAATTTTTTACTGCAAAACTAGGTTGCTGTATTGGCAAATTATTAAATTCATTGGTCAGCCATTTGGAAACCTTATAAGTCGGTGCGTCAATTGCCGAAACAATTGGCCTTACCGACTTGCCAGGTTTGTGGATTTTAGGTAAACAATATAATTTAGGGACAACAGGATTGGAAACATGTAGCTTACGTCTAACGTCGGCAGTAACAAGGTTGTTACAAGTTTTAAACACGTTGTTGACGTCTCTAATCATTTTCGGTAAAGGATTTTTTGAAATTGACTGATAAGGGCCACTACTCAACAGGTCATTAACCCGATCATAGTAGTCCTCTTTATCTAAAATAACAACCTTGTTCCCTTTGTCAGCTTTCAAATAAAAACAATCTTTTTCCCGCAAAGTTTTAATGATTTTGATGTTTTCGGATTTCTGAGGTGATTTATAGGATTTCAAATTTTTTGAAATAGTATGTTTGCAGGTCTCCCTAACAAACTGCTTTGTGGGCTCAGGAAACCGCTGGATAGAGAATTCTATCCCGGCAATAACCCACTCAACATTCGATTCAGGAGTCTGCAAACCAAATGTCAATCCTTTATTCAAAAGATTAAGTTCCCGTTCACTAAAGGTTTGCGAAGAATGATTTTCTACTATGTTAATGGTATTCATCGGAACATGATGTTTATTTTTTAAAAATCAACCTAACTTTCTTAATTTCCTATCATGAGAGAATTTCTTATTCTGAACTTTCCTATCGATTGAAATAAACATGTTCCGCTGAAAATCACACCATAGTTGATATTCAACATCATTAAGATCTAATGTTGAGATCCAGTGAAGCACACAACAGTAACTGTATACATAATACATCTACAGAAACACGTTTCGAGAACAGATAGACAAGCCAGACAGGTAAGAATGCAAGCGAATTATACAATGTACTTCAGCTATTGTCGCGAAAATCCACAGCTTCTTAAACGCGCGCCTAGTATACTCGAGATAAGGTAAAGGAATAAATCTTCAAGACGGTTGCTAGAGTACAGCGTTGGCGTTGTTATGAAACTTCTGAAACGACGGAGGCCTTACTTACAACGTACCATCCAAGCGTGACTGAAGCGAATGAACAGCAGCGTGTGGATTGATCGAATTTCCAAAACTTTAATCCGCAAAAGAGAAGTTTCCGCCACTCACCACATCTTCAGCGTTTCCCTCAATAACTGAGGACCTTATTAGATTATCTACGGTTTTCGAATTCCGGGACGTCTCTACAGCTAACATTACAACAAGACAACGCGTCATAAAGCACTACAATACAATACAATATAATACAACACGCGTCCGGTATCGATTCAACCTGAGCTGGTTTTGTCTCGGCTGTTTGGAGAGTTTGTTGCCTTTTTTACGGTTAATATCATCCGGCTTTTCTACGGAATTGAACGGAAATAACTAACGATACAGGTGAATATTTTATAGTTGAAACAAAAACGAACAACTGTTTTTGATAGCCGTTAGCTCCAACTTAGAAGAAGAAAATTTCCACCATAACTAACAAAACAATTTTGTCATCAGATACATCTTCTATTTTAGCTACATACAATGATAGTCTAAAGGGAGAGAGATGAAACGATAGATGGAGAGAAAAGGGAAAACGTATAAGATGTTTACGCTTTTTAGCATTTTTTAAGGCGAACAACACAGAGGAAGAGACGCAATCCTCGTGGAAATCTTTGATCACGCGATCATAAAAATCACATTTTAACGAAGTTTTATGGCACGTTAAAAGATAAAAGTTCTGAAGGGCGAAGATAAACGAATTATCGTTATGTATGCGTTGTAGAGGAAGAGGATAGTAGAGGAGCCGAGATGGAAGCTGTCGTTCATTAAAACGAAGAAGTCATATCTTTTTAATCTTAAAAATCAACGGTTCCTCTACTCCTTTATAATTTGCAGGAGTATGGCGCAAAAATGTAACGAATTTGCTTTGTTTAACATAAATAATTTCAATCCTTATTATTTTTACGATGAATCACGATGAAAAGAAGAATATCGTTTCTATTTAATGCAATAGCACGTATAATTTTAACGAAATACAATTTGCCGACTAATGGAAGGAAGCAATACAATTGAATAGCCAATTTTCTACTGAGTCTGTACTGTAATTGAATTCTAGACTACAATAGGTGGTAAATTACACTATGCAATCAGTATCGTGAAATGAAAACGTTTGATTTATATTACACATTGTACATTATTGTTAATATTATTTAATTATGGGTAAAATAGGTTTATTGATAAACATTGATTGTTTTATGAATTAAATTGTTACTTTGAAGTTTTATACTTTTGATTGAAGGAATACATAAAGATGTGCAACCTATGACAGTTGACAGAAATTTCAAGTTACATCAAATGCAAAATCTCCATTTGATGGGATCTGAAATTTCTGTCAACTCATAGGTTGCGCATCTTTATGTACTCCTCAATAACTTTCGAAGGAGCAAGAAGTGCAGAAACTTCTTCGGTTTTGTTCTAAGACTTCATGCTAAATGATTGAATTTCATTTTTCTTTCCTTCTTCATCCACTGTCACCTAGTGTACAACAGCTATGTAGCGATAGATTTTTTTTTCTTGATAAAGTGTGACCCTGAACCAATATAAATTTATCAGCCGCAAGCTTCATTGTCTTCTGGAAATTGGAAATGTTATCTTCAGTTGGGATCTTTTGTAAGACTCGTTGATGATCCATAGACACAATTCCTATCGTTTGAAATGAAGCTATCAAAATGGTTTTTTTATAGCATTTTCGGATTTGTTAATCGTTTTAAGAGGTAGACGTCAATAAAACACTAAACACTTTAACCCACTAACCACTAAATAAGTTTTAACTAATAATAATGACAGCATTGCTGTTGAAACGCGTCAGTCTTTTAGTTAAAACTTGTTTTGGTGTTTGTGGGTTGAAGTGTTTAGTGTTCTACTTCTGCACCAATAGATCCAGTAAAGAACTAAGAGTCAATAAATTCGGAAAACCTTTTTTGTCAATACAAGCCTGTTGTCTTTCAATGAATAATAGAGATCTCCAAACCATTTTAAATGGATAGAAAAATCCAATATCAGGTTGTTTAGGAGGAGGTGGGTGGCATTTTTTGAAAGTCATAAAAGTGACGTTTTTGGCATTGTTTTAAAACACTATCCACAAATGGAAAAAGAGATTTTCCTCGGTCTTTTGAACGCATTCTATTCATTGTCGCCACATTTTGTTCCAATGTTGTAGATGACGTAAGAGGCAATAATACTGGCACATCATTATTGATATTACTGTTTTGGTATAAGTTGCATATCCGTTCTGGATATTTGCTTCCATGATGAGACAACATGTTTTGCTTGCCAGTGTCACTCTGCAAATTTGTTTCGTTATATTTATAAACATTATAGGCTGCGACGTTTTGTAGCGTTTCTTCTCAACTTATCGAAATAATCTGACGACATCATGTTGATATTTTGTTGCGGTTAATTCAACACGTTGGCTGAATTTAAAAAAGTTGACAAGTAAAGCGATAGCACTCATTTAAAACAATTTGTGTGGATCTTCTGCTATCTGCTAAATAAGTCTACCCCGTGGTTATTTGTTACTGTAACTGTATTGGAAGGCGAACCATACTGGGATATAAATCGATGAGAAATCTGGAACAACTAATACCAGAATTGACCTCATCTCGAGCACTTTCTCGGCCTTGAATGCCAATTGTGTTATTTATTTGGAAGACCTGCAGTGACAAACGAACCTTGGGCATAGGACTAACTAGGTTAATTTAAAAGCGATCTTTTTATCTCGCTACAACTTGTTTGAAATGTTGAGTGGTAAAAAACAAAATAAAATGCGTAGCCTTCGCTTATTTTCTGCAAAGAACTGACTGATCCTTTTTCGTCAATAAACTATGTTCGATTGACGAAATTTTCATAAAATAATACCATCGATTTACCTGCAAGATTAAATTTTATAAAATCGTGTTATCAAATTTAATTAACATAGAAACATAGGGAAAATTCACGGCACCAAAACAAACATTTTAATTACGATTTTTGGAAAAACATGATTTTAAATGCAGCAAAAAAAAAACCAATGGAGCAATCTGTTGCGTCATTTACAGAGTATAGACTTTTTGTTTGGATATTGTAAAGATTTAATTTGATGCTCAGAAAATTCCCAATACCTTGCATCGGCTGCACGTCATTTCAATAGGTGCGAGAGCTTTTTTCCATTCAAAGTTTGATGGAACATTTTCAGCCTGTCGGATTCAGAATCGGTTCGGTTTCAATTTGTGAACCTTTCACCGTTTACGGTTATGAATATAATCGATAGAATGTGTTACTATATCCGATACAATCTAAATCGGATTTAAATTTGCTCATAAATATATAACATAATACGTCACAACGTGGGTGTTATTATGCGGCAATGACATGCACGAACAGGACAGAAAGTTAGGTACGGAAACGATGCGTTAAAAAAATCCGGGCGAAATTAGCGGAAATATTGCAGAAAGGCGTGTAAAAAAAAAATGTTACACGAATAAAGAAAGTGTAAATGAACATATTATGTAGGTGGAATGATAAAGAATAGCGGCGTGGTTAATGGGTAGATGAAAAAACCGAAACGCATATATTTTTGCACGTTATATCCCCCTTTCTTTTTTTAGTACGCTAGTGCTTTTAGCAAGATTTTTTTTCTATTTGCGACATATTTTTTTCTAGAACAAACATTGATTCGTGTGCCGCATTTGATTCCCCGACATCAAAGTGATTTTAAAACGTATTAATATGAGTGTAAAAGGAAAATAAGAATTTATAAATATTTGAATAAGATTAGATTGAAATAATCGCTACCTATTTATATATTTATACCTGATACAGGTAATAGTGTATATATTTATATATTCATAAATCAATAGAAATAATTTATATTCAGAGCGTGGTGTACTCATTCTCTTCGTTTTACACCGGAAACACGCTCTTCCCTATATCTATACTTAATGTTGAATGAACAAGGTACATGCATACATAGGTTGGTAGGTGTATTACATGCATCCATTATTTAACAAGTAAACACGATTTCGTTCACATTTCACCGTGTACATTGTGGTTATGGTTTTTGTCACCACTATTGTGTTAGGGAAATGAAACTTATACCATCTGGTAGCGTCTACTAGGATTATTTATCTTAGCTAGTGTCAGAACTGTTCAGGTTTGTACAGACGATTTCGTCCCAATTTAAATGCTCTAAAAAGCTAATGATTCGAAAACTTTTTAATTTGGCATTTAAAATATACTATACTACTGTCGTGTTGACGTTAGTTTGCAGGGTAGCAAATAGTAGAAAAAATAAAATGCACTAAGACGCTGTCACATTGACAGATCTAATATCTGTAACAAAACAACCTAATAAAACTTTTAAAAACTGCTTCATGACGTGTAGAAATCTAATCAAAATTTTCAAGTTTTAATTAATATAAAGAAAGTCTAAAACGCAACGATGAAGTAGCGACCTTTTTAAAATCGCGATAATGTACCGTGGCATAATAATTCATGACGTTAAACAGGTTACATTTCCGGAATTTTTCAGCACGATCCGGACCCGTAACCGCTCCCTGACCGGGGATCCGGGAGTGTTTGTTCTGTAGTCGGGAATTTGCTTTCATTCTCCGTTCACTGCCTACATACACACACACGTGCTCCTACATTATATATATATGTATATAAAGCGAGAGAGAAGTGGGATTTAACACAATAATGTAAAAGCACCTTTGGCTATACGAGTCGAGTAACCGACGGTTACATACATATACATATACATAGAGAGAGAGATGTTTTAGTAAAAGCTCTTTCAGAGCCCCATTCAAGTATTGAAAGGTAAAGCAATTATTTGAAGGTATTTTGCGCGAATAAAAGGACTATTGATGGATGACGTAATTAAGGTTTTCGAAATGTATGAATTGAGTTATTTGTGATGGATTTTTATGATTTAGTTTTGTATTTCCTGCTATTTCAGTTTCAGAATTATCGCTGTTTCTAAGAACTCTTTTACTTGACATTAGTATAATAATAATACAGAAATATTACAGCTAATCATTTATCTAATTGCCAAAAATTCGTGGTCTGTCTCCATTGATGATAATCAAGGTAATTTATGAATGTTTTGTTTCTCGTAATATCTTTGCGAATTACAGATAGACGCTAATAAGATAGGAACAACTTGAATTATTTCTCTTATTCTTATTAATTGGTAAAGTCAGTGTTTTCTCAAAGCAAACCTTACGTTACAACTAGAACTGTCACAATTTTGGTGGAGGTGCCAACTACTTTTACTACTTTTTTAGGTGTCCTTTTATATTACTTCTCAGCTCTCCTTCCAATTTTGCTAATTTAGGAATAAGTCAATTTAAAATATTTTCTCGGCCAAAAAAACATAAAATGACTCCGTATAAAATTAAATTAGTACGAGGTTTTTCAGACCTGGTGATTTTGACAGGGGAACGATATTTTGTAATTGGTTTAATGATAATCAAAATTTATTAAATTTAATTATTTGGAGCGATGAATCTAATTTCAACAATAACGAGATTTCTAATAGAAAAAATGATCATTTCTGGGATACAGAGAATCCACATCAATTTCGGAAATGCAGATTTCAACATAGATTTTCCAATACTCAATACTTTGTTAAGGCAAACGTGTGGTGTGCTGTTTCTTATCATGGAATAATAGAGCCATTTTTTATGCTAATGTAAATCAGCACAATTATTTGGAAATGTTGAGCAATTTTTCTGGATGGTTTAAGTCCACCTGCTTATCGGCAGAGGATGTATTTTTAACAGGATGGTTGTCCTGCCCACCGTTCGCGCATCGTCTGCCTGGCTCAATCAAAAATTCGAAAATAATCGGATTGGCTGGATTGGTCCTGTTTTGTGACCTCCAAGAAGCCCTGATTTAACAATTTTAAATTTTTATTTGTGGGGGACGAAGCAACTAGTCTACATGGACAACTTGCCCAACAATGTGGAAGTATTAAAAAATCGCATTAGAGATGCTGTTGCATCCTTGACGCTTGAAGAAATTCGCAACAGTTACGAGGAACTGCGGCTTAGAGTCGAATTGTGTGCTGAAAGGAGTGGCGATTTAATAGAATAGTTTTGAACATTATTGTTTCTAGCCTAGTTCTTTTTTCGAAAAAAGAAATTTGTAATTCCAAATAGGGGTTTGACAGTTTTGTAATTCTAATTACAGATTTGGTTATTTGAAATTAAGCAAACAATTTTATTCCTTTAGCACGTTTTTGTAAAATCAAAAATATTTTTTTTTCCCTCTTGTAAACTCAATCCGGGGACATACTGTATAATGTTACAGCCCTATACCTAGGATTCACTTCATAAAATTTTGTATTATGAGGTGGTACATTAAGATTTTGTCTATGTCTGATCTGCATATTATTGTAAATGTCATAATCTTTTATAAACGTCCCTTCATTACTTTTGTAGAATTTAAATATTTCAAAAAAAGTAGAGACAGGGCAAGGGTAGAACATTCAATTCCCTAAATAGAGCCCTCATTTTAAACTTAGATTACTTATTAATAAGTTTTTATTACTGTTTCATGTTGTTATGTTATATTTATGTTGAATAGCCTATGTTAAACACTAAACACTTTAACCCACTGAACACCAAACAAGTTTTAACTAAAACACCGACGCGTTTCAACAGCAATGCTGTCATTATCAAGGCGATAATAAAACTAAATTAAAATAAAATCTACAAAAACAGGTAACCTAAAAAGTTATGCACGGTCAATCCGATACGCATCATTAATTTCCGATTAACGAAAACAATGACGAATACGGTATAGGGCCATTGTCACAATTCATTACACATGACTTATTTTTAAATATTTCTAAACTTTCGAAAACATTTAGAAACTTACAATTGTTTATTTGTCTAATTAATTTAACATTCGTATGATCGATGTTGTGATCTGTTTCAAAAATGTGTTGGGCAACGCTCGATTTCTCAATTCTATTAAATCTAAGATGAGCCATATGCTCTTTGAATCTAGTTGAGACTGCTCTCCTGGCCAATATATTTTTGATTACAATCTTTACAATTGATTTCGTAAATACCTGACTTTTCTAGAGGTTGTATTTCATCTTTAGGGTTACCGATGAGACTTCGTAAACTAGTCCCAGAACTGTAAACTATTCTGAGATCTAGCTCTTTGAAGATTTTTTACTCAAACCTTTAGTGATAAAGGGAGCGTAAGGGAGGGTCACAACGGGTGAAGCTTTAACATCCTCTCGAAAAGTCGTAGATTCTTTCACAGTTTTCTTATAGTTAAACTTCCTAATTAACTTATAGATATGCTGAGGCTGGAAACCATTACACTTGGCCGCATCTTTTATAATTTTAAGCTCTTTCTCATACCTCGCCTTGTTCAAGGGAAAAGTGAGAAGTCTGTGGACCAAAAAATTCAGGCTTGCCATTTTGTGTTGAACACAATGATGGGAGTCTGAAGGAATGTAGCGAAGTGTACTGGTTTCCTTTCTATACACGTCAAACTCTAATCTATTGTTATTTCTAATTACTAAAGTATCTAGAAAGGGTAGCTGACCGTTTTCTTCTCTTTCACAAGTGAACTTTATGGTTTCGAACCGATTATTTAATCTATTGAGAAAATCGTCAATATTACATTTTTTAGTGTCAAATATAGCGAAAATATCATCCACATACCTCAACCAAACCCTAGGAAAGTATTCGCTCTCAGATTCTAAGTCCTTTTCAAAACGGCTCATGAAAAGGTTAGCCAAAAGGGCGACAAGGAGTTACCCATTGCCGTTACTTCCAGCTGTTCATAAAAACTCCCGTTGAATTGAAAAATGTTCTGTTTCATACAGATGTCAGTTAAGCGAATATATTCCTGGACACATTGTTGACTCAAACTATTTTGAAGCAACAAGTCCTCGAGGTATGTCAAGGTGTCTGGAATCGGTACACTAGGAAAGAGAGAACTAACATCAAATGAAATCAATACTTCACCCTCCAGCAACTGAATATTTTGAATTTCTTTAATAAATTCTAACGAATTTTTTACTGCAAAACTAGGTTGCTGTATTGGCAAATTATTAAATTCATTGGTCAGCCATTTGGAGATAAGAGATAAGTCGGTGCGTCAATTGCCGAAACAATTGGCCTTACCGACTTGCCAGGTTTGTGGATTTTAGGTAAACAATATAATTTAGGGACAACAGGATTGGAAACATGTAGTTTACGTCTAACGTCGGCAGTAACAAGGTTGTTACAAGTTTTAAACACGTTGTTGACGTCTCTAATCATTTTCGGTAAAGGATTTTTTGAAATTGACTTATAAGGACCACTACTCAACAGGTCATTAACCCGATCATAGTAGTCCTCTTTATCTAAAATAACAACCTTGTTCCCTTTGTCAGCTTTCAAATAAAAACAATCTTTTTCCCGCAAAGTTTTAATGATTTTGATGTTTTCGGATTTCTGAGGTGATTTATAGGATTTCAAATTTTTTGAAATAGTATGTTTGCAGGCCTCCCTAACAAACTGCTTTGTGGGCTCAGGAAACCGCTGGATAGAGGATTCTATCCCGGCAATAACCCACTCAACATTCGATTCAGGAGTCTGCAAACCAAATTTCAATCCTTCATTCAAAAGATTAAGTTCCCGTTCACTAAAGGTTTGCGAAGAATGATTTTCTACTATGTTAATGGTATTCATCGGAACATGATGTTTATTTTTTAAAAACAACCTAACTTTCTTAATTTCCTATCATGAGAGAATTTCTTATTCTGAACTTTCCTATCGATTGAAATAAACATGTTCCGCTGAAAATCACACCATAGTTGATATTCAACATCATTAAGATCTAATGTTGAGATCCAGTGAAGAACTTAGCCTATGTTATTAATTAAGATACTATTAGAAAAGTTATTCAATTGAAACCTAAGAAATGGTTTTCATTTGTTTCACCGCCTAGTTTTTCGAATAAAGCTCTAATCTACGTAAGAGCACAGTTGTCACTTAATTATCAATTTATATCTTTAATTTATTAGATAACTATGGCATCTTTTATATCGTTATGAAGACAATTTTTTACAGTTTTAGAATATGTAATAAAATTGGGTATGTTCCATTTAAAATTTTGATTCGCTCACCGGCAAAATAATCGATCTACTCAAAAAATTGATGAAGTTTGTTCGTTAATAAGTTTGTTCTTTTAAATTCGATTTGATTCATTTTTTTTGCATATTCTAAGTAAATTTAAATGTATTCTACCAGATTTTGTCTTAGAACACCAAATGGACGTGAAAGAATTTACCGGCGAACTGGTGAACGTTTCTTTCAAAACCATTTTTTTCCTAGAGTAAGTTATGGAGGCGGTTCGATAATGGTGTGGGGTGGCATAAATTTTGAAGCTCGGACGGACTTGGTTATAATTAACGGGGGAGCCATGACAGCCGATAGATACGTAAGAGGAGTTTCAGAGCCACATATTGTTCCTTTTGCACCGTTCATCGGATATGATTTCATGCTGATGCATGCCCAACCGCATTTTGTCAGAATTGTACGCGAGTATTTAGCCGAGGTTGAAATCATCTCAGTAGTAAATTGGCCTGCTCTAAGCCCAGACCTAAACCCAATTGAGCATGTTTGGGATGCACTTGCTTAGCGACGTTCTAACTGAAGAATAGAATCAAATCAGCCAGGCTTACATTCAAAACTTAATTGAGAGCATGCCAAGACGAATTGCAGCTGTTATCCGTGCACGTCGAGGAAACGCTTCGTATTAAGTCTTTTATATTTTTCATTTTCTTTTCAATTCCTTTTCATTAAATTCGGTGTTAAGTTAAATTCGTAAACTTATTGTTAGTACCATAGGAAAAATGTAAAAATGTAACATTTTTCTTAAACCCTTGTATCTTTTACAAAAATTAAGCTATTGTGATAAATAAAAAAATAAATTGTAAAGCAATGATGTGTCTTGTTAACAAAATAACGAAATACACGGTGGAGCAACTTTGACAATCCATATGTGGTTTTAAAGTTGATTTAAAAAAACAGACTTTGTGTCACCCTGTATAAAATGATGTACGCTAAATTTTCTTAAAATTCTAAAGATGTGATAGATTACATTTAAATTTACCTAGAATATGCCAAAAAATGAATCAAATCGAATTTAAAATAACAAATTTATTAACGAACAAACTACATCAATTTTTTGAGTGGATCGATTATTTTGCCGGTGAGTGTAGTTATTACATCTAAAATATTTGATGCTCGATTGTTTTTTTTTTAGTATAAAGGATAATAGCAAATTAAATGTAAAACAACTTTTCTTCTTTTACATTTTCTCATATCTCTAATAGTAGCTGGGATATCTGTGGTGACAGCTAAAATCAAACAGACTGTATAGCGATTTTCAGTTCCTAGGAGTTATGAAGCAGTGCTTTTGACCAGTTTATCGCTATTAATTCTCGTTGCAGCAACAGCAACCTGTCATCAGAAAAGAATCTTTTTTTTTATTTTTGTTTTAAAATCTGGACACCGCTTATACTCAACTGATACAATTTGTCCTATGTGATCTGATAGTGCTGATGTTAATACTTCACATCGATAAGATTGTTTATTGGTACAAATATTATCTATAAGAGCGTTTGAACTCTTGGTAATCCTTCTTACACATGTTACTTCATTTCTTTTTTATCTAGCGACGTTTCATAGCTTTCTGCTGTTTCAACAGCAATCAATTAGTATTTTTTTAAAGAGCTTTTTTTGAAACATCTTGTACATAAGTAACATTCACAACTTCATTAGATGTAATCATCAATTCTCTTTTTTATTGAAACAGAAACTTGTACATTTTACTCTACCATTCAATAAAGAAGCACTTTCTCTTTACGATAGCATATATTTGTACAAATTTGACATGTCGTAGTTTAGAAACCACCCACAAAGAAAACTAGATGGAGATAATGTTTGAAGAATTCTACCGTTACTGTAACACGACTTAATATCATAGTTCTACAAAAGCGATCAAGATCCACGTTCCTCCCTTCAAGAAAATTAAGTTTGTAAAACTTTATCGCGACATTATCGCGTAAACGTGTCGTTCTTACACGAAATTTCACATCCTAGATTACATCACTAATTAGATTAGTACACCGACCGCAGATAATAAATATAAACTTTGTCTCTTGCGGCAACCCATTCGATATAGGAGGATATAGTTAAGTAATTCGCAGGACCTCTCCCCCTTAGATTGCACGTTCGTATCTATAGCGGTAGGTAATCGTTTTTCCATTAAGAAAATTGCAATCAGGTTGAAAGGTAAGCGGGGAATAACTCCGCAATATTCGACTGATACCTCTATATAGACATACAGGTCTCCACAGGTGGTTTTTGCTCTTTTCTAGATAACATCGCTCACGAAAAATATCGCCCTTAGGGGGCCGACAGGATACACTCTATGATTATGAGATGTTGCTGGGAATTTAATAAAGATGACTGACAGTGGAAATTGACGTCGCGTCATATCTAATATAGTAGATGGATTATATAAATATATATTAATATATTAATTAATTCAATCGAGTTACCTGATGCAAATAATTTTAAAATTACGTAAAGGTAAGACGCAAATTAAACATGCATACATGAAATTGACGCTTGTGTACACCTTTACAACCAATTTCATTGTTGCAGTTACAGCACCTCTTCAGGAACATCAAACAATTTAGTACCTACACATACATATTATACCTATGCGACTGTAGAGTGTTACAGTATCTTAAACTACTAACGTTGCACATTTCGCCGTCGTGAACTTAATAAGATCTAATTTCGCTTTGTAGACGTTGCGAGACTAATGAAACAATTATTACTGGAGGTGTTCAAATATTTAAACTCAGCATGGATGTATTTATTACAGGTTAATGTTACGTGGAGATATATCGTCACGTTTCTTACACAATTATGTTCTTCAGGTTTAATTTTATTGGATTGTAACTTAGTGCTGGTCTTGCACGCTATTCCAACCTAATATATATTTTGTGCCATGTTTAATGAAAGCAAGACCGGACGTTCGGGTGTCCCAACAAGGGTAATAAGGTACCGTATTAGGGAAACGGATGTACCTAGAAATTTGAAACAAAAAAATTGTTGAGTAAATCAATTGCCATCCTGAATTTTAAACCCCGTTTTCTGCAAAATTTTCTTATATGAATGATAGTCATAGTGAATACTATTTTAAAGCTGATACAAATTCAAATATTTTTAGTTAAATGCTTTTTGCTCTATCTCTGAAAAGAAACTGGTGGGGGGCGCTAGAATATTTTCGGAAATAAATGTCGATAACTCCAAAAAGGCTTAACGTATCCTAATAAACTTGGAGTCGTTAAGAAGGGGGTTTCCTAGACTATCAAGAACTGTGAGTGAGGTGATTGTGTTTGCTTACCTTGCCGCCAGATGGCGTTTTCCGACTAATCGCAAAAAAATTAACTTACTGCAATGTACTGATATCACTTTTTGACGTCAATCAAGAGCCTAACAACTCAGTGAGAACCGCATCTCAATATCTTTATCCTAACCTAAGATATGAATAAAAGAAATTTATACTAAAAAAAAAACATTTTGGAAAGCATTTCCGCTTTAAGGTTTGTTATTAATGTCTAATTATTTCTAATTTACCAAATAAAATTTATTATTTGGGATGCAAAACGATATTTTAAATCGAAATAAAATTTTGTTATTTATCTTTGTTACTTTTTTTTACAATGCCTTCGAAAGCCAACAGGCCAAAACAATGATAAAATAATAAGTGTGGGAATAGTAAGGAAACTAACTTAAAGTCCAACAAGCTGCAATGCTTATAAAATAATAACAATAAATTATGGATTCTATGAAACTAATAACTTGAGAACGATAAAACACAACAAGGTTGATTGAAAGGAAAATCAAAGAGCGTTTATAAATGTTCAAAGTGCCTTCCGTCATTTTCTATGCAGGAATTTATCCTGCGTCGTGCATTTAATACGGCTGTGCTGATTTCAGCTCTTGAAATATTGGCTATAGCATTTCGGATACGATAAATCATGTTTTCTGGGGTAGTATGGCGAGTCTGATAAACAATATCTTTTATTCTACCCCAAAGGTAAAAGTCAAGGACAGTAAGGTCTGGAGATCTGGCAGGCCATGGAAACAAACTGCCCCTTCCTATCCAACGGTTTGGATAAGCTTGATCTAAAAAATTCCTGACTTGTTGAGAAAAGTGTGCAGGACATCTGTCGTGTTGCAGCCACATATCTCTTCTCGTTTGTAAAGGCACGTTTTCTAATAAAATTGGAAAGTGATTTCTTAAAAAGTCCAAATAAGTTTCGCCATTAACATTATTATTAAAAAAAATGGTTCTATAATTCGATCACCTAAGATACCACACCAGACGTTCACACTCCAACAATTTTGATAGGTTACCTCAACTACAGTATTCAATGCATCCAATGTGGATTTACTGGCGACCAATAATGCATATTATGCAAATTAACTTCTCCATTGCTTGAGAAAGTAGCTTCATTGGTCCATAATATTCGAGATAAAAAATCGGGATCCTCATCTATCAGAATTCAACCAATGACAGTGGTCTAATCTCCTTTTTGACGTTTTGTTCGTTCCTAGCATGTCGATTTCTTCTAGGCACTGGATTAGGATGAACTCGTCCTGTTGTATTAAAAAGTAACAAAGATAAATAACAAAATTTTATTTCAATTTAAAATATCGTTTGGCATCCCAAATAATAAATTTTATTTGGTAAATTAGAAATAATTAGACATTAATAACAAACCTTAAAGCGGAAATGCTTTCCAAAATGTATTTTTTTTAGTATAAATTTCTTTTATTCATATCTTAGGTTAGGATAAAGATATTGAGATGCGGTTCTCACTGGCTTGTTAGGCTCTTGATTGACTATGTAATGACGTAAAAAAGTGATATCATTGCATTTAATTTTTTGCAGTAAGTTAATTTTTTTGCGACTATCTCAGAAAACGCCATCTGGCGGCAAGGTAAGCAAACACAATCACCTCACTCACAGTTCAATTGATAGTCTAGGAAACCCTCCTTTTAAGGACTCCAAGTTTATTAAGATACGTTAAGCCTTTTTAGAGTTATCGACATTTATTTCCGAAAATATTCTAGCGCCCCCCACCACTTTCTTTTCAGAGATAGAGCAAAAAGCATTTAACAAAAAATATTTAAATTTGTCTCAGCTTTATTCACTATGACCATCATTAGTTTAAAATTCAGGATGGCAATTGCGCCCCCTGGAGGCCACTTCAGAAACTCGAAAATAATTTCCAGCATTTTCTCTCAGCCGATTTACTCAACAATTTTTTTGTTTCAAATTTCTAGGTACATCCGTTTTCCTTGTTGGGACACCCGGTATGTATAACGAACTGTTTCAATAAACTAATTTTATAAATAGAGATTCTTAACAGTATTATCATGTCAATATTTATGTCGGAAAAATTCTTAAACTAGATTATAAGGAATTAGAAGTTTCGAAAACAATTTTTTTATAAATTGATCAATAGAACAGTCTTCGAAGAGAAAATCCTCTAGCTACGCTTGTAAAATACAAGAAGTTTCCACAATAGAGGAGACGTGAAATCGAGAAGTTTTGTTCGCAGCTTTATTATTGACAGATTTTTAATTAAAAATGACACGCTAATGCCTCCGTTGTCGTCTCAATAATTTCACAATACGATCTCTCCTTTTTCTCTTTCGAGTTAATTTTTAAGCTGCTAATTATATCGAAAGGTTCCTTCTTAAAATTTAAATTGAATTTAAGGATTAATTCAGGCATTACCTTTGTTCAAAATAAAACCGAGAGATAGAAATTTAAATTAATTAATTTCAAAGATTAATTTTTTACGAAATATAAATGATGAAACATGATTTCAAACCCTACTGAAATAGCGACCAAACTGCCATCATCGTCCACGTTCGATTCGATCCGGCCATAAATAAAACGGAAGCGCAACGTTTCCATCATTGTGCATTTTAAATTCGAATGTTATACCTACCGAAGGTCGATCAAAATACACGGACACACACACACACACATATAAATAGAATGGTGGAAAAAAAGGAACTGATGTCCCCCTTTCGATTCGTCGAAATCGTTCGACGTTTTTGTGTAGTGCCAGAACTAGAAGGGTGGATTTATGTATTCGCCGATGTCTCCGCGACGACCTATCAACCTTCAGTCAATAAAATTATCTCTACCACGATGTCTGGGGTGGCGCGAAACTGTTCGAAAAACTGGGTCAGACGTAGGACTCTAGACGTAAAGCTCTCCGGCACGTACACCCTCACCATTTCTACACGTGCATAAGCGCTGGATGCTTCCTTCTTCCTTTAACATCCGAGGCGTTTGTTCTTTCGATATTGGCGATGAATCGAGGACTGGGCGGCGAAATTCGCAACTCCAAAAAGGAAGTAGTCGAGGTTGGATGGTGGAAATTGAGATTTAGCTTATCAAAAGTTAAGTTATGTTTATGTTATTTCTTCAGTGGAAGAAATAGACAACATTTTTCTACTGCTCCGGCAACCTACGATTCCACATTTTCTAATTCTTCAAAAAATTACAATATAGAAGGATTTCCAGATACATCTTCTTCAAGCTCGTCTGAGTTTATGGAATATAGATCGTAACTTTTAAATCCAGAAATTGCTTCATCTATTGTAGCTATGTGATTTTAAGGACCCTTTTAAACAAACAGCCTTGTTTATTTTCTATGTATTTTGCTGGAAACACAACGAATCGCAAAATTAAACAGGGACTGAATATAGGTGATGCATTTGTAGAAGGAGGCTGAAGAGTATTGGAGAATTCATCGGCGAATCAATGCCTACTTTAGAAAGTCTTCGCAAGCGATTAAACAATTTCATAAAACACGAGTGAATCGGTAGATTTCGATTTTTTTTTAAACAATATTCCTCCAGTTTAATAAGTTGTTATATCTACAACTATCACATAATCTATGGATTACTAAAAGAATATTGACAAGTAATGACATTTCTTACTCTTGTCAATTGAATAATATTGACAATTCGATGGAATAATATTATCAAATATAATACTAGTATTAATATGGTCAAAGATGTGTTAGTTCCATTACTGCAACAGAGAACGCGCCACAGTATATTCAGAACCGCGAGAGTTTTAAAGTAGAGGGACAAGGGACGTTCGTAAACAAGCAGCGGACCAGACAAATTATTGCTTCTATGACACCTGTCAGATGTCTCGGCAATTTGAAATTAATTGACAGCCACAATCGACAGCCAATATTTGTCTGGTCATATGCATCCTTAACGTTCTACTGTCGGCGACATCTCTACTTCACTTAAAAAGTATTCTTTGAATACATTTATATAATAATATATATATTTACATAGTATTTGATATTATTCAATCGTCATGTCAAAATTATAGTAATTTATGGTTATATGGGAAATAAGTCACAAGCAAAAATAGACAAATATAGACTTTGTTTTTGCGAGTGATTGTTTTTGCGAGTGGTTGTGATCTATAACACCCGAGTTCCATACATTATTTTATCCAACAGCTCTAGCATTTCGTTAAAACAGTGTTTTGTGATGATGACAGTAGACAATTTGATTTGACAAATTATTTGGTTCAACCACGTTCAACGATGAAAAACATTAAATTATTTTACATACGTGACTTATGATTTTAAAACTCACTAGTGATTTATAGGCCACTTTAGATAGTCGAAATGACGAAATGATTATGGCCTCATAATTTAATGGTGTTGGATAAAATCATTATGCATTATTTTGGCGCATGTGGGTGATGCGAGGCTGCTATAGCGATGACATTTGTTTTTACAAACATTAATAATTTTGTGCATTTTGTGAATTTATATCTTGAATTCTGTTTCGCGTACAAGATGAATACTACGACTAGTACTAGTGCTTTTGATGAAGTCGAAAGGCGTACCAGTACTCCTCCTAGCATATTGGAGTTAGCCACAATAACAACAGAAAATCTACTACTTACAAAATCAAAGGGGAAGTATGATGCCGCATACAAGAATTTTATGGATTTGCAGTCAACGCAAAAAACCACATCTTTTTCTGAAAATGTGTATTCGTGTATTTTGCTGAATTAAACAAGAAGTACAAGTCGTCCTCACTATGGGATTTTTACTTGATGCTTAAACGTACCCTGAATATTCACTATAACATTCAATATGAAGCTGCAAGCGTTCCTAAAACGCCAGTCCGAAGGCCATCGACCTAAGAAAACCAAGACTTTTACACCGGAGGAACTGAATACATTTCTTAAAGAAGCACCATTTCTTCTGGCCAAAGTAAGTCATCAAAAACGACATTTTAAAATATTTCATTAGTGTTTTGCATAGGTTGCATTAATCATGGGTTTAATGGGAGGCTATCTCAGGAACAAGTTACATTCCATCAAAATGGAATGTCACCAAAACAAAAACGTCTAGATCGTTTAGGTTTTTGTTAGGTGAATTTTATGAAATTTGTAGAAAATATTTTTCACTGCGACCACCTCATGCCACATCAAACTCTTTATTTCTAAATTACCAGAATGGTAAATGGAGCTTACAAAAAGTTGGCATAAATAAATTAGCTGCTATGGGCAAACAAATTGCTATGTTTCTAAAACTGAAAGATCCTGAACTTTATACGGGTCATTCATTTCGTCGATCATCGGCAACAATTTGTGAGAGCAGGGGTGGTGACATCATAGCTGTGAAAAACGTTGCTGAACGTTACATCGACGACAACATAAATAACAAGTTAGAACGAGGAAGAAAAATTGTGGAAGTAATTAACAATCCATACAAAGTGTTAACAATATGACCACAGGAAGTACTACTTATAATATGACGGGTAAAGGAAATCCACCTGTAACTTTTAATAACTGGGATAATATTACTATTAATTATAATTATCATGTTGACAAAAATTAATAATACATGTTATTAAATTTATATTGTGTTTTTTTTTCGTGATAGTTGTAGATAAAGTATAGTTTTGGACCAACAACATCACCAACAAATTTTGAATCAGTTACGAGGGATATAAAACCAGGGACAGGAAGCAAGACATTAGACCTCATCAGAGACGATCGCGAGAAAAGCAGAGTTTGTAGCATCATCAACAACACCAGGAAATCTAACGTACAATAATTGTATGTTTAATTTCGGTTCAAAATAATTTATTGTTCTCTTTTCTTAACAGATAATAAAAAATGGTTATTTTGCTCATTTTTTACTATGAAACTTGGTTTAGGAAATAATTTTAACAAATATAGCTCGAACACTAAACACTTTAACCCACTAAACACCAAAAAATCGCCTTGATAATGACAGCATTGCTGTTGAAACGCGTCGGTGTTTTAGTGAAAACTTTTTTGGTGTTTAGTGGGTTAAAGTGTTTAGTGTTCTACTTCTGCACCAAGAGATCCAGTGAAGAACTTCGAAATATAGCTCGAGCTTGATAAGTAATCGGCTATTACATTGTTTCAATTTTACTCGTGTGCTTCCTAATTTGACTTGACCAAAATTGGCATTAATAATTAAAGACTAAAGCCCTCGAGCTAAAGCTCTCGTGCTCTAGTTAAATTATTAATGCCAATGTTGTGATCGACAAAATGTGATCGACAGCGAAATAAATATTATTAAACGCAATTTTAAATTTTATAATCGTGTATATTTGAATTTCATATAAAAAAAACAATAATTTATTTATATATACATAATGTAAACCTGAAATTGATATTTTAATTTGGTGTACTTGAAAGCTCATCATCAAAACATCATTATATAGCCGCAAAGTATAATTTTCCATTATCGACAGTTAAAGCCCAGTATACAAAGTATCTGCTTTCATCACATTTATTATTTGATATTTACTCTACTCTCTTATTCCGACAACAAAACGAATAATCGATAAACAATTTTGAAATCATTTATTACATGTCTCAATTTCACTAAGTGAAAACATCAGTTCGAACTCTTCTTATAACTACATACATTCGATGCTTGTATGTGTGTGTGTGTTCTCGCGTTTTTTTTTTCTGTTTACTTTTGTTCCGACGATGTCTAAATGAAAAACATTCCTAGCAATATGCGTTTTATAAATTCAACAAATGAATAAAACAAGACGGTATTCCGACTGATGAAAATTCCATTCACCTCGTCACAGACAGTAATACAACGTTATAAGCAATTTAAATTGGAGTTTTTCTACACGCCGAAGATCCACGAAAATATTTAATTTAGTTTCGGAGGGAATGTGCAACGCGAAACACATAACGTTTTTTAATTAAAGGGAATTTCATTTAAATAACAGTCGTCTAGTATTATTTCTAACCTTTCTACGTATTAATATCTATGCACTAGTTTCATATAATTCGCGAACTGGTCGCAACTAGCTTACACACGGGCACTACGAAATGAGAAAAGTTTTCGCGAATACGTTTTACGGTCCATAAGATCTGTTTTGTGCAAAACCGGGACAGTCATAACGAATTTGTATACGGTAAACTTGAATTTACGACTGGGAGCAGTAGCGCTTAACGATGTTAAAATGGTTTTTCTCTCCAGTTTAAATCACATTAGCGCATGTATACCTTTATATTTAAATAAGTATATAATATTTTCAAAATTAAAGTTTTGTAAGAGTCAAACACAATTAAATTAATCTCACAGTTTAAGCGTTAAAGCGATATGCGCTTATTAAATTTAAAAAGAGAATCACAAATCGTAACGCCTTCTTAATACAGTTTCCTAGTTTTAACACGTAAACTCGTTTAATACGTAGAAGAAACTAATTAATTTATTGTCCGCCTTCATTTTATAATTACTTCGGTGTTATACAAGGATATCATTCAGTGTTAGGAAGGAGGAAACGACGTTCCATCGCAAATATAAAAGGAGGGCCAGACGTAACATATTTACTTTACTAAATGCATTAACAAAATTAGCTTCCTGTCCTAGCTTGTCACCTTTTGTTATTATTTATATCACGCGAGAATTCTTTTGGAGAATGAGAGATTGTAAAAATTGGATTTAGTCAATTGTGCTTTCAGTGAAATTGTCGAAAATAAAAGTAAACTTGTAATCCTAAAAACGTGTCACAGTTCTTCTTAGCTCTACCTACAATCTCATAGTGCTTGGGTACCTTAAAATGGACTCAAGGGAAATTAAAAGATTTCGACAGAGATGCCAGAAAAAATTTAACAATTTACAACTCGCACTCACCTATACAATTTGGTCACATCATAAGTATATTTAAACGTCAAGACGTCAAAAGATCCTCTACTCCAAATGGTCAAGCAATCCGAGGAAGGTGTTGGGTTATTCTAGCACTATTCACGAAGTAGACGGGATAAAACTATTGATACGATAACAAACCCCGTTGAAATAAGGCAAATAATAACAGGTATCGAGACCAACTGCAATCGAACGCAAATGGAACAACAGCTCACTTACAGGGTCGTATTTATAGTTCGTGGTTGAGTTTGTGCCGATGCTTAAGCACACACGATTTTGACGTAAATGTCATTAAAAATGTGTCAAAATCGCATCGAGATAACCTCAAACACGAAAGTACAATTTCAAAAACTGCACTTCATTGTGACTGTACAAACTACAGTAAAACCTCTCAATAGCGATTACCCTCGGGGAATCAAATGTTGGAGCTGTTTTAATTTTTTCTCTTAACCGACCACCCCTGTTTACCGACCAACATTTGATTCCCCGAGGGTGGTCGCTATCGAGAGGTTTTACTGTAGTTTGTACAGCCACAATGAAGTGCAGTTTTTGGAATTGTACTTTCGTGTTTGGGGTTATCTCGATGCGATTTTGACACATTTTTAATGACATTAACGTCAAAATCAATTAACACAATAATTATTATTGTGTTAAATAAAATACACAAATTTAACATTCCCACAAAATATAACTTCAATAGAACGTATTACAAATACTTATTACTAATTAAGCGCAAGTAACCTTAAATAACTACTGTTAAACTACATAGGTTGGTACCTGTACAATTGACACAGAGAACTGACATTGTAGGAAACATCTATTCTAGGGAACTAACGGTAGTTGAGTTAAACGTGACTTTAACAATGTGTTAACTCAATAGTTATAAGTTTTTTTAAAGAATTGTCGGGTCGGGTTTTACTGCCCTTAATAGAGGGTGTTTTTAGCATTAATATGTAGTAAAAATTACAATTAGTAAGCTTACTTGCTAGTACTTACGCAGATGTTTAATCTCTTGAGAAAAGATGACTTTTCAGATGACAGTTTACATCCAATTACAAGATAAAGTATTGCTTTGAAGATATGAGCAAAAACACCAATCTGGATAAAAACCGTACCTCTCGTTTTAAATTTATCAAGTGTAGTGGGTTGCCCTCGTGAAATCGATGTGGATAACTCAGTTTAACCGTTATTATCCGAACTGCCACACAAATACTAAGACAAAAGGTTAGAAACAGTAGAATGTTTACTTTTGCAAAATTGTTTTTTTTTATGTGTTGTCCTAGCCTTAACCACTGCGGCTATCAACCCATTTTTAATAGAAATGGAAGAATTATCAGTTGTATCAGTTTCGCCTTTTTTTGAATACAGGTGTTGGTAATCTGGTAATTTTCCAAAGTGAAAATTGCAGTAGTTTAATCTTGAATAGTTGCTCTATTTAATGATGTAAATAATATGCATCTTATGTACGAGGGAGCGTTTTTATATTCGCGGAATGAGCGATTGTTATTAGATAGTTGCTGAAGCTGCTGGTCTACACAACCTTCTTAAGACCCATTCTTACATACGGCTGCTTGGTCTGGTCGAGCTCTGCTAAAACACACCGAACGAAGTTCAACGTACTCCAGAACAAGATTCTCAGGCAAATCACGAACGCTCCATGGTACGTCAGGAACGTCCAAATACACCAGGATCTGGGAATTCCAACCCTCCTTCAGTATGCGGCAGGCCTGGCGGAGAAATCCCTCGAACGAGTCTCAAGATCTGAAAACCCTCTCGCGGAACATCTAGCACGCTTGGACCCGGATCGACCTCCTCCCCTGACCAAGGTCAACAGGATTTCGACCACTACCGAGCCTCTCTGAATTGTCGATATCGGCCTCAACTCAAACGCCAACGGATCCTATCGCATTTCATCACTTTATTTTGTTTTGAGTCTTTGTTCTTTTGATTAAATAAAGTACCTTCACAATACCTTCAACCTGTGGCGACAACTTACACATTTATATGACTTCACTGAAAAAACAGCGGGGATGGTCTCGCACATGGGAAGACAATGGGGTTTAGGGATAATAATTCAATCCTGGAATGAGACAGATCGACCATAGTATTAGACAGTTAGTCTTTGAGCTATCACCGAGAATGCTCACGCCGCCGCAAAAACAACAGCGCGTAGAGTGTTCGCGTGCATTTTTGGACCTCTGTAATGAAGACAAGGATGGTGTGTAGAGTCAAATTGCTACTGGAGGCGAAACTTGGGTTCATCATTATGAACTTGAGTCCAAACAAGACTCCATTCAGTGGCATAAAAAGGGCACAGCACCTCCCAAGAAATTTAAAGTGTCACAATCAGCTGGGAAACTCATGGCAACGGTATTTTGGGACTCGGAAGGGATATTGTTGATTGATTATAAAGATAAAGGTGTTTCTATAACCGCAGAATATTACGCTTCAATATTAGAGCGACTAAAAGAAGCCATTAAAGAGAAAAGACGGGGAAAATTGACGAAAGGTGTGCTGCTTTTGCACGACAACGCGCCCGTCCACAAGAGCCGCGTTGCGTTAGCTGCCCTGCATAATCCCCTGCATAATGCCCTGCATATCTATTTCCACCCCTTATACCGCGAATATAAAAACGCTCCCTCGTACATAAGTTTTTCTAGATTTGCTTTCAAAGTTCAGTAAAATTGAGACGTTTCTGCGTATAGAAATTGGAGTGTAATGTACCACAAGCAAATGCGCTTATTTATTGATGTCATTATAATATTGTTATACGTTGCTAAGTGTATTATTAAGTCGCATTACTTATTATTGGATAATGTTTACCTAGTACAAGAAGATTAATTGTACGTAACAGGTAATCGGATTACAAAAAATTGTCTTAAATAAAGGATTAAGTTTAGTTCTACACAACCCTACACAGTAATTACCTCATTTATGCGTGAATTAGCTGCCAATATTTGCCTATTCAGAACACTCAACTTTGAGTCGAATGCATATTATTCTGTGCGCTGTTTTTGAAATTTCTGACGTTAGAGTGGTTGTAAAAGATTGTGTTTTTGTTGCAATAGTTTTTTTTTTGAAAAATTGTAACATAATGGACGCTATATATATAAAGTCGCTATGAAGAATGATGACAAATCGAATGAAAGTAAATAAACGAGCAATGTATCGGTTTATACTTGATACATACGGGATTGCCGAAGAAGATAAATCAAGTAAAAAATATTTTGTATTGGCTTGAACACATGTTTTTTCCAAGATATTTTCAATATTGGAAATCGTCCAATAGAACATCGTGTTTTTATGAAAAAACAATGTTTGGCTACAAGAAGAAATTGTTTTTCCTGAATCTGTTTACTGCGATCGATCATCAAAAAAATTACTTATTGTTAATACTCCTGAACCAGGATTTGGTACAACAAATCATGGCAATACAGCTAGACGATCCCTAACTTGTCATTTGAAATAACTGGAATCAACGAAGATTTAATTCATAAATTTGGAGTAATTTTAAAGACAATAATTAATGGTGTTGACATTAATCTAAATTAATTTTCGAAAATACTGTTTAGAAACAGTACAAAAATACGTTGAATTGTACAATTGGTATTATATGCCTACTTCGGTATACATAAAATTTTGTTTCATGGGACTTCGGTCATTAAAAACACAATTTTACCCATTGGTGAATTGTCAGAAGAAACACAGGAAGCAAAAAACAAAGATGTGAAAAAATTTCGGGCACATTTTACGAAAAAATCATCAAGGAAGCATACAAATGAGGACTTGTTTTGACGATCAATATTATAAGTTCTGATCTATATTTAAATTTATAACATTTAACTAATTCTAGAAGAAGAAAATTTGATTCGGATATTTTAGAGTTAGTAAATGTTATCGGGAAAGATGATACTGCACTGGATCTGATCAAGTGATATCTATTTTTCACATTTAAGGGTTGTATTTTAGGGTACCAATATACGAGGGAGCGTTTTTATATTCGCGGAATGAACGGGTTGTAGGGGGGTGATTAGGCGCATTGGGGGCGTGGCCTGCGCAGCGACTCATAATTAGTATAAATACGAAGTTTCATTGTTATTAGACAGTTAATCTTTGAGCTATCGTCAACCAAGTAACATAATCAGGAGTGAAAAGTGAAATATGGAAAAAATCGCGTGTTCGCGTGCATTTTTGGACCTCTGTAGTCGAATTGTTACTGGAGACGAAACTTGGGTTCATCATTATGAACCTGAGTCCAAACAAGACTCCATTCAGTGGCATAAAAAGGGCACAGCACCTCCCAAGAAATTTAAAGTGTCACCATCAGCTGGGAAACTCATGGTAACGGTATTTTGGGACTCGGAAGGAATATTGTTGATTGATTATAAAGATAAAGGTGTTTCTATAACCGGAGAATATTACGCTTCAATATTAGAGCGACTAAAAGAAGCCACTAAAGAGAAAAGACGGGGAAAATTGACGCTGCTTTTGCACGACAACGCGCCTGTTCACAAGAGCCGCGTTGCGTTAGCTGCCCTGCATAAGGTGGGCTTCGAAATTGTGAATCACCCACCCTACAGCCCAGACCTGGCCCCGAGTGTTTATTACCTGTTTCCGAAAATGAAAAAAGAGCTGCGGGGTAAAAAAATTACTGTCGATGATGAAGTCAAGGAGGCAGTTTCGGCGTATTTTGCAGATAAAGAGAAATCATTTTTTTATGAGGGTATAAATAAATTAATTGAAAGATTTGAAAAATGTATCCGTCTTGCAGGTGAATATATTGAAAAAGAAAAATAATTTGGTTTTTTTATTTGCACCCCTTATCCCCCATTCCGCGAACATAAAAACGCTCCCTCGTAGGTGCACCAATCAGTCATCGACACCGCAACAGTGGCAACAGAATTTTTGTTTGTTGAATTCTTTTAAACGAATTTCAACAAAGATCAAGGAAAAAAGGAGACTTCAGGCAAACACCTGCTTAAAAATTATAAAACAAACTTACTCTAAATGAATTATTTGAAATTATATTTAGGAGCTCATATTTTTAAGACAAAGCTGTGATCTGTGATAGATCGTGTGTTTCACACAGATCACATGCAACATCAAAATAGAATACAAAACGATGCAGAAGGAACATTAATACAAAGTTTGGATATATGGAATAATGTACGGCTACTAATGGATTTCATAGTAAAAGACTTGACTCTATATACATTTACCAATAACATTTGATTAACATGATGTAATACGTCGATTTTATTTCTATTTCAATTAATTAGCAACGTGTGTATGCAAATAAAACAGCAACGAGAACTAATCTACAATTAAATCAATGCGCTGGTAGTTTTAATTTTAAAACTTTTAATCCAAATAATGTAATAAAAAAAACAATTTATAAAATTTATGCCAACTATTGTTTTATTTGAACAGCCACAATTTATTACGCAATTGTACAGTTACACACAAAAGATATATGTCTGAATATATCCGAAACAAATATGCTGCACGGGAATGGGAGTAAAAACATTTTTAAATCCGATTAAAATTTCCAGTTTTTTTTTTGAATAGCTACACAAGGTACTAGAGAATTAATTGGTTACATTGCGGAAGCGTTTTCAATATTGAATCAATGAATAAATACATGCAGAATAGGTATTACGCCCTGAATATAATTGAGAGTTGTTTTTAATTAAACCTTTCATTTTGAAAAAAAAACAACCTAATGCATAATTTTCAGGTATTGAATTGTAGGGCAACGTTTGGTAAAATTTATTTTATACATGTTATCCTATATCCTTCATTCAATTTTGTTTTTGAAACTTTATCGTCGTGTCGTGTACAGAGGTAGGTACGATAAATTGCGTTGATGAGAGAAGCCGTGGTTAACATTACAGAAAGGAGATCTACTAAACAACACGATCCAATTCGTGTAATTCAAGGGATCAAGTTATAATGGATGTAGTGGTGTACGAGTGGGAGTCATGTCCGTTTTATGGTTTCGCCTTTGTTTTAGAAGGAATTACTACATTAATGTACACCCTCCATACATCAATGATTTTATTTTCTGTTGTGTTTTGCGTCTGATTGTAAACTCTGGCTTCTGGGAAACATTTTTTTTTTTTCATGGAAGACCAGAGTTTTGTTCGACTAACTAATAACATTTTCAATTTAATTTTTAATTTTCAACAACGTTGCGACAGTTTCAAGTCCTCCTTCCTCATGAGTCTTATCCATTTAATTTTTCATCCAATTTTTCGGAGCTTAAACCAGCCCCTTCATCGTCGATTTTAGCTGAAGATCTAATAATGTTGCAGATAAAATAAAATTCCTTTCAAAACATGTCGAAATCCACAACAATATTAAACATATTAATTGGTAGCGAAACTTTTCTAATCATATATCCATTTCCTGCACGATATTACGATAAATTTCCCACGCATTATCACGTTTTTCTTTTCAATTAAATTCTCCCACATAGACACGCACACACAATTCCCGAACTCGCATCAACATCAACACGAAGAACATCATCATTGTCATCATCGTTATCGTACATAATCTAATAGAATAGCACGCGAGATCGCATCCATTAAAACGTCTACATTACACACTAACACATACATAGCTGGTATACAATTCCCTTTCGCAAAAGTTTCCGTCCCGGTAGCTAATTACTTTCCCAGGGCTACCAACCTCATGCGAAGAGGCACCACGCCTTAATACTATACAACCTGCACCACCACCACCTCCTGGAAGATCTTTGCGGTAGGAACCAGCCCCGCTCTCCTCGTTCCCTTCAATACTACACGGGCTACCCCGCTTCGAATTACAGTTAATGTTATTTGTTACGTACGGCGGCGGCGGTTGGTGGGTGGGATGGTTCCGTATACGGGGTATTAACTCCTTAGTGATGTTACCATCTTTCCCGTAGCTTTTGGGGGAACGACAGCTTTCGGGGAGGCGTAAGCCTTAAGTGAAACCACTTTCGAGGTAATCGTCTAATAGTTTAATCATGGTTTTCGTCTCGTGTCCCACGGGAAGTGATAGTGTCACAGGGTTGATGTAACGTTAAGCGTAAGCGTTGGTATTTCCGTTTATTAACACACACACACATCCACACACGGATCTAATAGCGTTGGCTCGGTTTTATTTTTGTTGTTAAAGTTTGATTAGAACGAATGCGAATCTATACATTCACGTGAAGAAAACAGTGTTATATACGTAAGATAGGCAATCATTTCTTGGATTCTGATTGGGTGATAGCCCAGCTAAGTTTACTCCACAGAAATCCTACCCTACTATCAAATTTAAGTCGGATAAAATGAAAAAATCACTGTTAGGAGCTATTGTTGAATTTGATTCGCTGTCACTTGTCAAATTTTAATGAAGAATCCGAACAACTTCAACCAAAAAGACGGATACAGATTGAGTAAGGTATGGAAGTTAGCGCTAGAGACGAAGCAGCAAGGACCAACGAGGACGCATCCGAGATCATCTAACACGAATCGAGGAGAAGCATCGGATACGGATCAGAGAACGATAACGGACACGGTTCAGCAGACTGGAACGGATACGCATCACTGGAGCGGAGCAAGGACTGGGTATATAACGAGGAGCAGAAGACATCAACATCAGTCTTTAGAGAACTTCTGAAGAAGCTGACAGTATAATCAGCGAAACGTCAAGTTTGTTACAACAACCACGGCAATACCCGAAAGATACCGGGTCGATGACCGCAGTGGTTAGGCGGCTGATTATTGTTGTGAGAGGACGATAGGTGCCGGGGTTCAATTCTCTGGAGGGACGGTGACATTTTTTCAGAGAGTTTAATTCCGGATCGACTTGCCATTCGCTGTTGGGAGCAAAGTGATTAACAGCGCGGCATCATAAAAGGCGATATGATGCTGTCACAAAGCCATTTAAACACAACTTACACACACTAAACTACACCGCAAGAGTTGCAGTGATAGCCAGACAAGTAATACAGCTTACGGAGTCACTGCAACTAAGCACCCACCACACATTAAAAAAAAATACATGTTTATAGAACAGTGGCCGTGAAACCCTACATTCGATTATTTCTTACTGTTGTTTAGTATTGTGTATTGCTTGGTATTTTCATTGATAGTTTCTCTTTGTATTTTGTTGTTTTATATAAAAATTTGACTAAAACAGTTGTGATTGCAGCTAAATAATCGGTTATTTTAAATAAGTTCAGGTATGTTTTACTAATGCTATTTTTTAGGCATGGGTGACAACGAGGTAGTTGGTCGAAATGTTAACATTCCTGCTGGTTCATCAAAGAATCCCTAAGGAAAACGTATTAGTAGTAAGCAAAAACAAATGGCTTACAATTTATATTTGCAATTAAGAAATCGATTGCCGATAATAATGTTCCAACTTCATTTATGCAAATTTTACAGGAGAGCCAAAATAAAATTAAGAATCTGCAAGTTTTGCTAATTTCCTGTTTACTACCGATCTGAAGAAATCTTACTTCAACTTTCTAGAGGTTTTTGGTGGAGCTTTTGAACTAATTATGTTGGAGTTAGAACAAATTACGTGTTTTTACTTTTTTGTTTTAGGTTGAAAATGATGTTCTAACTCCCAAGAGTTGGGTCATTAAATACGATTATTGTTCCAAAAAAATCAATATAATTTAGTCAAAAGAAACTTTATTCAGAAAATACTTATACATACAAAAATCTAGAATAAATAACATAAGTCACAAAAATCTTTTAAATTAAGTTTATTTTATTCGTATTATAGCTTGTTACTTTTGCTGCAAACGACGAGGTTTTGATTTAGTTTTCTTCAGCTGTTGAGAAGGCCCTGCCCCATCAGATAATCCATTGGTCTTTTAGACTCTCATTAAATATGAGTGATTCCCAAAACTTACATGGACTGGAGGAAACAGTCTGTACATGCTTCTTCTGAATCTACTTTTTGTACACAGCTGTGGCCAGGCTCCTGAATTTTTGTTCAATTTTCAGCAGATTATTTCCTTCGTCATTAATAGATTGCAGCAATGCTGCACTCATGTGCAAATTTCTGTTTTGAGGTACACAATCATCTGACCATAGTATTACTTCTAAATGGAATCATTACGTCCAACAAATTGTTTTGTTCAAGGGCTTCCGACAAATTATTGTGCTTTTTCTGGTCTTCATACTCACTACATAAGTCACATTGATCTTTCTTAGGGAAGTAAAAAACTAAATGTTAAAATCCTCATTAAATAATTTCGTGTACAGCCAATTTTTAACGGGTGTAATATTTTTTTATCTTCATAGTTCGTACATTTTAGACAAATTTAGGCCAAATTCGAGGTATTCCTCTGCAGTAATGTCCTGGAACTCGCGGAAAGGAATTAATGTGTTCTTTTAACTAAGCGACGACGATCTTCTGATAACTTTTTCTGTGTTAATATTCCTCTTAGGTCTTCTGTAGTGTCTTCGTTATGCCAGTCTTCTTTCGAGAATGAAAATATGCCACTCTTCTTGCACTTATACATAAAGTCCTGAAATAAAAGTCACGGCAAATCCGAATGTCTTGATCATTTAATGAAAATATAAAAACAAAACTGTAAGCCCTTGGCTTTGGGAAAACTTTGTTTTAAAGTTTTCCTTCGTCATCAGTTAAATTCCAAAATTCTGAATGTACTGCTTTTGCAACTTCACTAATATTTTCAGAACATTTCTATGGGCACTTAATACATTGCTTGTATACAAAAAACACAACTATTATGCTTGTTATTTTTTTATCAATGTATTCTTTCCCACTTTGTGGTGGTTTCTTGCGTGTAGTTGTTTTCCAGTCTTCCTTATTCAGCTTCCTTTACGTGCTAATTTCTTTTTCGCGGCTAAAACACACCTAATTAGTAAACAGTGCTTCAAGAACTGCCAGATGAATGAGACAAAGGCAAAATTGCTTACCTCACTCCGTTTCAGTGGTTGTCAATGTTTTCCTGTGTTTCTTCAGTGCGACTAGGTACTGTTCACAAAATCTATAATGTAAAAATATTTTTAGGTTGTAATGGCTTAGCTTTATTCAGATTAAACTTACTGGTCATCCTGAATAGTAATTTCATTTATTTTCACTATTTTCAGAGCTTTTAATTAATTTTTGTGCATGTTTATGTAATGCTCGTCTAAATATACAAAGATGTCAAAACAAGAATGTTCTAACTGCCTATTTTCGAATACTGAACTGAAAGAATACTAATCTTATTCGTAAAATTTAGTATACGAGTAGAAGTGGGAACTTAGAATACAAACAATATACCCACTTTATGGACTTAGACCATTATTATCCGTAACCAACAAAACCTGTAGAACTGAGGAGTTTAGATCACAATGTCATCACACTTGAATTTCGATCATAAGTGAAGTAGAATAATATTATTCCTTTTGCAGTCGAAATGATAAGACCAAGATACATCTATTAAATTAACATCAAAACAATTGCAATTGGGGGTGCGTATAGTCGGAATATTGTAAAAGAAATAGATACTAATGGCATTGCAGTTCACCTCCGAAAAAAAGAAACTGAGAAACTGAAATATGATCGTTTGATGAAATCCTAAACCTTCTGTCATGCATAAAAATATTAAGCCTAAGCATAAAATTTATCATGTGTTGTCGTTTTGTAATGCAGATGACACCCACCTAAGATATATGAACAACAAGATTCTCTTAAAGAATTCGCTTTATGCTTTAGAATTTGTACAAATACTCTCTTCATTCTGACGTCTTCAGTTTCTTGTACGATGTGTAAATTTTAAATTGAAAAATTTATCATAAAATGTTTGTTATATATGGTTATATGACATTCATGACATTTATATGACAGTTGATTTCACAAACACAATTTTTCGGATTATATTGAGATTCGCAACGAATACAAACAGAAATATGTACACAATATCATTAAATTTATTATAGTTAGATAGCAAAGCTACTGTCAACCTAAGCAGCAAAGAAACGTCTTTTTCAACTACAACTTTAACAATAAATTTATCTCGGTAAATCAAACGACATCCTATTGTAATATAAATACAATTACTAACCATTCATACAAAATCGCAGTCTCCTTTCGACAAATGAATTCGGAGTCGCGAATTTAAAACAAAAAAAAAAAACGAGAAGAAGGAACATGAAAACCAATTAATTCCTATTCATACTTTTCTCGTGGAAATGAGCGCGAAAATAGGGATTATCATCGGATGTACCGCTGCACAAAAGCCGCTGCTACCGACAAAAAAAATCGCTTTTCCGTTTTCGACTTTTAAATATTAAATTTTCCCCCGGACAATAAAACAGTTGCTTTCGCTCTCTTGAACGTAGTAGTAGCGCTTTTCATCTGAAAACCCCAAGCCTAAATTAATGATGGATTTTTTGAATTTCTAATCGCGAGAAACGCCCGGAAGAAACCGTAACAGACAGCCGACAGTAACAGCGCCACTTTCATTTTTTTTAAGGACGGGTTCGGGTACAATCGCGAAAATGAAGTGGGTGATGTATAATTCAGTAAAACGAAATGGTATCGCTATAAACTTAATAAAGCTTGTATAAAAATTAAGGCCAAGATGACACAATTGCTTTCATGAATTGTTTTAAAAATAAAACAAAAACATTACACTACACTATATTGTACGTTTTAACAATTTCATTCGTTTCACTCTGCCGCCTGAAGCTAAGAGGTTATGTACATATATGAATTGTATCCACAATATGGGTCAAGTTTATACATTTTATTTGA
>CM043019.1:136477215-136586231 GCA_023690525.1 Holotrichia oblita | reverse complement strand
CAGCTTAAATAAGATGGTAACATGGAGGTTTTCATTTTAAAAACAAAAATAATGGTTTTTGTAGACTATGTATTGTTTTATATTTAACAGGTTCAACACCTCGGAGCATAAGCTTGATTGGTGTATACTTATTGCACTTTAATATAATTCTTAATGCCTTAATGCTGATTATGTTGAACAATACTGTTGAACAAAAGTCAAACATATGATGATATAGCCCTGTACAACAGTAACAAAGTATACAAAGATACATTCTTACTTATTCTACTTAGGTGGGTTTATCAATGTGAGGATAAAAGTGTTAGGTAAGTAACTGACAGATATTGCTAACTGGCAGATAAAATTTGGCAACTACAATACTTTATCTTGCAGATAACTTTCTATTTAACACTCAATAAACGTTTCATTGTAATTATCTTACGAATAAAATTTTATCTGCACGTTAATTTATTTATTCGCACATTAATAAACCCATCCTTAGAACGAAAACTTTTTGTGACATCTTCTTTAATAAATATTGTACATACATGTGTATGACGTATTTCTGACGTTGTTTTGGCGATATGAAAAGGAAAAAATGCTGTAAGTATGACGAGCTTTAAAAGCACTTCATTTATATTGTATATAAAAAATTTAGACGTCATTGACGAATAATGACTTGAAAATTACCTAAAAACTGACGTCAGATAGCTTACTGGCTAGATTCACGTTATTTTGGTTAAAGGAAATTGACTAAATATTTGTTTTATTTCAAAATTTGGTCTCGTACGTATAAGTACGAGAGTAAGACTTCAAGAACAAACAGTAAAATAATACAATAAGTACCTAATGACGTATTTAAAACGTTAAATATAGGATATATGACGTCATAGAGAAATAACAAAAAAGCTGTTATTTTGACGCAAATTAAAGGCTGTCTCTGACGTCGTAAGCTGATTATTAATAAACATTGTTGCTTTTTTATCATATGACGTATTTCTGACGTTGTTTTGGCGATATAAAAAGAAAAAATGCCGTAAATATGGACGAACTTTTAAAAACGATTTTAAAAGCACATTATTTATATTGTATATAAAAATTAGACGTCATTGACGAATAATGATTTGAAAATCACCTAAAACTGACGTCAAATTGCTTACTGGGAAGATTCGCTTCGTTTTTGTTAAAGGAAATTGACTAAATATTTTGTTTATTTCAAAATGTGGTCTCGTACGATCGTATGCAAGAAAGGGAAAAGCGAACCACAACAAGATTAGTTATTCATGGTAATAATGTTACATACAGTCGTAATTAATATTTATTATTCCGCTTGTAACGTTTCAAATTTAAATTGAATTAGTGATAAATTAACGAGGTAACCGCTGTAGGTACAATTAAAGCAAAACTACCCACTTCGCGAGTTACAAATTATTATATTCGTCGGTAAAATAACCTGGACGTAGCGAGGTAATTTGATCTCGTGTTACAAACGTGAGCATGTGTTCGTGTGTATGTGTAGCTGAAGCGGACGACATAGATGCTCTGACGATGAAACTAGGGCAAGTGCGGGGAAGTGTAGAGAGTCTATGGGACGCTCTTCAGCGTAAAGTCAAGTGTACTTCAACCCCAAAGCTAGGATTTCATACATTATATCTCAAGGCACACAATAGCCTAATAACTTTTTCTAAAAAAGATTGCACCCAGGAATAGTCCTTGAAACGTATAATATTATTATATTCTTTTTTCTGCTGTGTTGGATAAGTGTCTTATTGTTAGTGGGATTGCAAGTTTGCCGTTTATATGAAGAGGAATTCGATTTTATCCGCTTATACATGTCTAAATTTTTCCGTTTCAAATTTATATTTTATCGAATAAATTGGACATGTTTGAACGCCAGTGTATGTACGGAATAATGTAAATACATGTTGGCTACAACTGTAATGCTGCAATACTGCTGCACCACCTACGTATATATCTGTATCGTTTATTTGTACAATCGATTGGCTGCATACTAGGTAATCATTTATAAAAGACATATTTCAATTCCAGCATTCTGTTCGTTTTTGTGTATGTAATAGATTTTAAAAAACGAAAGGAACTAAATATGAATACGGGGAAACAAACCAATTACTCGTGAATGAGCTCGCGCTGCGTAAAATCTTTTAATAATCAATTATTTTCGATAAAAACGCCACCGCCAACCTCCTCTCCCTCCTCCTATATTATAATAGTTTATTGAGTAGAAGAGACATTTATCCTGTAATTAACTGTAATTTCAAAGGAGGACATAAAATATTGGATCAACTGTACTAAATGACAGATAAATTTAAGGAGGATAAATGTCAAAATGTACAGAAATTCAATACATTCACGTTATAAAATTATCGTTTTAGTAAATTTGAGGGTGTTAATTGATTTTTCATCGTTAAAACATCGATTCCATCATTTTCAATTCGGTAATTTTCATCGAAAAAACTTCGTTTTGACAATTCTTGATATATCGGTCAAAATGGCAAATTTAGTTGTGTGTAGATTACAAGAGGGCGCGCATAAATAAAATTGTTTCACGTTGGTTCACCAGGGTGGCAAGATAGGTTGGTATTTAGCGGGAAATTTAAACGGATGATTTCCGAGATATTACCGGATTACCGAAAAATCCGGTTCTGATCCGACTTTGAGCGCTTATATCTCCCGAACGGTTAACGCTACGCGAAAAATGTATATGTGCAAAAATATTCTTCTCGACGAGTACTATCCGAATATCGATACAAAAAATTAGCGTCATATTTAAAATGCCGGACGGCGTCGTAGCCGCCGACGCTCGACAGAGTACGACATCGAAGGAGGTCACCAGCGAATTCGCCGTATCAACAATACCGATTTCCAAAATTTCCAAGTTCCAAAGCTATTCTAAACGCGTCAATTTTTTTTTCCTCACCAAAATTCAAATAAAATAGATATTATTTATATATTGTTTTGACAGTTCTTAATATAGAGCTGTCATGTCGGTTAAAATGGCAGATTTAGTTGTGTATAGATTACAAGAGGGCGCGCATAGATAAAATTGTTCCAAGTAGGTTCACTAGGTGGCACTGTGTACGTTGCTATTTCTTAGCGGGAAATTCAAATATGGTTTTGGTGGTAGATGTTTAATTTATACGTTATTACAATTGGATGATGTACTGTATCGTTTTGAATTTATTGACAGGTAAACGGGGTCTTTGTAAATAGCTCAATTTACCGGGAATTAAGGTCTTAAAGTGGTAAAATTCAAATCAGTCATGGGAAAACTCAATATTAAAATTAGCTGTCATCTAGGTTAAAATGGCAGATTTAGTTGTGTGTAGATTACAAGAGGGCGCGCATAGATAAAATTGTTTCTAGTTTATTCACTAGGTGGCACTACATAGGTTGGTATTTCTAGCGAAAAATTTAAATGGATGATTTCCATGGTTTTGGTGGCAGATGATGATAGATCATATAATTATTAGAGAATATCAAAAATTAGTTTCTTAATAATCTAGCTTGTTTGTACAATTGTTGTAATGATCTAGATTTTGATTTTAACTTCCATTTTCGTTTTCAAAACTAGAAATTCCTTCATTAAAGTGTGAAATTTGAAATTTATCAAATACAAGTGTTATAAGACGAGTTTTCCAAGGAACGAGTGCGCAGAAAGCCTGATTAGATGTATGATTTCTAAACTTTAAAAATTTAACTTTTTTGACGTTGGTTATACTGATTTCTAAAGTGACATTTCTAACTCTGTTATTTGCCACGCCATCTAGCTGAACCAAAAAAGGTAAAGGTTGTTGTATCTGTTTGATATAATAGTACATATTTACAATTAATTTTTATAAGGGGCTGATGTCACAAATTGAGTTATTACGGTAAAGGAAGTAATAAACTTCAATCACTTTTATAATCAATACTAAATCAACATTAAACTAATTTCCGTTCAGTTTCATAGCCTATACATAAAATCGTAAATTGAATCATAAATATTATTCCGTAGATGGCGCTAATTGGACGATGGGCTTTGAACATTTGAAAAGTCGTTATTCCCCTCATGAATAACTCCATCTTTAAATTTTTCATTTATACTTTCTCGATCCACCTAGAGCTCCTAGACGCCGTTTCTTTGATGCGTTATTCGACCGCAGTGTGTTTTTCCTCTCCTCCGTAGACTCCTATTGATTTTTCCATCCATCTAAACTAGGGGGATCCAGTCTTCTTGCAATGTTCTTCTTTCAGCGGATGCTTTTTCTTTGTTCGCATCGTTGTTGTGTGTGTGCGAGTGCACGAATGTATCGAGCAATTTATATTTATCTAGCACGAGATACGTTTAATTTATAATCTTGTCGGTTATTAACGTCGTGCTAAAACCTTTTTCCCGTTAAACGTGCGCTCTCCTAGCTACCACCGATGAAATTAATAACCGACGTTTTCGTGCTGTTGAATATTTTTGGGAATTAGAGTTATGCGGTGGATTTTTAACTTTGTTTGGGATATCAGAGGTATTACACGTTTCTTAATTGTTTTACAACAACAATTTTAATAATCTGTCAACGTGACAGATGTGTCAATAAAAGTGTTTGCCGTTACTCAAAATAATAATGTTTCCGAATCTAAACGTATGCCGGTGGAAACAATAAATCACGGTAGTATATTGTGATATTACATTACCATAACGTTTCCAATCTCTTAAGCAAGGTTATTACAACGTTAAATCCTCCCTCAAACTACGCATAGATGTCGCTTTCGCTTTCAGGATCGCACATCGCTCGGCGGACACGTAACACTTACCTATCCTCCGGTAATGTAATCACGTCCTTCAAGTACTTATCCGGAATAATGACGGTGATCCCAGTCATAAACTGAACGCTCATTGTTAATTGAGATTGTTATAAATGTACGCTTCCCGTTGGAATGGATGTTGAGGTGGTGTCTTATTTGGGAGGGAGAACGAATTTTATCGTAAAATGTCTCCGGTTGTAGTATATACCTGTCTCGTGTAATTAACTTAGTTTCGCTCTAATACCACTTTAATAGCTACCGAAATGTTACTGCGTTAAAGCTTTAGGTCTTTATATGTATATGTGTGTAGGTGTTGGTTAATGTCTCTTTGGACGGTTTTATTTATGATGGAAATTTTGAGTTTTATTGAAGTATCAATGAAAGAATGGGACCTTTTCGTTTCTAGTTTATGTAGTCACAGATGGTTCTTATCTCTGCTCCTATAGGAAACTTCTGTTTTTACAGTTACCACCCCCTCTATTAACAATCTTAAATTCTAGATTCCTGTAATTAAACCAGAATTATGTTTTGTATCATTCTAATTTGCTACCAACTGCAAATAAATTAAATTTCATAATTAAATATGACAAATTTTAAAACGTCAATCAACTGAAATAAATGAATAGGATATAAATTTTACTTCCACTTATGCTAGATTCTTGACCAAAATTATATTTTGCAAAATAGATTTTGTGTGATATTCTCTGATAAGTAACGTAGGAAAAATAGATAAACTAATGTAATAATTATAGTAAAACTTTGAATACACCTCTGGTATAAACAATGTCAGAATATTTGACAATGAACAGAAATAACAGAACATTGCATTATGTGATTTTGCCCTGCTTTCAGCCAATAAGAAACAAGTGTCATTTTAGGTCTGTTAGAATTTATTATCTTTTGAAATAAGAGCATTCTCAAGTAAAGTGTGGTAGCATAAAAATCCCTGGTAAACTTGATTTTTAATTCTATAACATTCAACAAATATGTGCTTTCTGTCATTTTGATGGTTTCGTTTGCTAATTTATTTTCAAATCTTTCTTGTATTTATTACCATCTATATATGTATATGTTATTTACCAAGTTAGTTCGCATTATCATTGCTGCTAATTACTCAGTGTTCCCAACTGAACATTTTAAACGATTCACCTTTCACTTGACTTTGTCCACTCTGTATCAAAAACAGTAGAAAGCATTTCATTCGTTTGTGATTGGGGTTGTATTAATACCCAATTAGCAATAAATAATCATAAATTATTAAATAAATAACTAAATAATTTGAAGTGAATATTTAAAATTTTCTTATCGTTTTCAAATTTTTAAAATGTCAAGTTAAAAATCAGTGCAACCAACGTCAAAAAGATTAAATTTCTAATCAAATGTCAAATGAAAAACGCGTCAAAAAACCCAATTATAACTGTTATGGCGACGCAATTCTTGGTATCCGCAAGAGGTCGCTATTAATCACAAATGTGTTCAGTTGGGTTATTTACAAGAACTCTACGTATGTACAAACGAGCTAAATTATTAAGAAAATATAAAGAATGAGTTTCTATTTAATTTGTTTTATTACGTTGTTGGTTGTTTCGTTAATTTTAGATATTGTTCTGATAGTTATTTCATACAAAATTAAACAATTGTAAACTTTTGATTCATTTGAATTTTACCGCCGTAAAATGACATCGTAAAAATGAGTGTGACATGTCAATTTTTTCACAGCATGTAATAGAATGTTTAAAAGACCGAAACAGGAAAAATAGTATAAAATATACGTCTTATACACAAGAGTAAATAATGCAAATAAAGCACCTTGCTTTTTAAACCAAAGCTTTATTTGAACTTTATCTAACGTTTACAAAACAAGCTCTAAACTTGAACTTGAACCATGAACCCCTTGTTTGTGTTTACGATGTTGGTCAGCCTGATATTAAGCAACTTCAAAAATGTATTATTGGCAATCCTTGTTATTTCAATGTAGGAACCAATCAAAATGTGAGATATTTCGAAATTCCGAATAATTTAGCGCCAAATTTGAGTTTAAAATTTAACGAAACTAATTTAATATATTCACTTTATATGTAAAAATATTTTATTATTGTGTGCCCTTCAGCTTTAGCGAATATATTACTTATAATCCGTATCTTTATCTTGATGTATTTGGAGGTTATAGCATCAGAAATTTCCAATACACAGATTCATTCACTTATAAATCAAAATTGTTTTAAGCTATAGTCTTTCTGTTTTTATGTATGTTGTTAGTTTCATCTGTCTCTTTTTGTATATGTAATTAGCATAATATCGGATAATCGGATAACAAACAACAACAAATCCATTTAATAAACAATGCTTATGTTCTACTGTTGCAGTTTTTTACAAGGATGACTGTCGACAATAGCCCATATTGAGGTTATATTTACATGTTAATTTTTGGTTCATATCGAAGTTCAGGTTTAAACTCTATAGATAGTGCGGCTTAAACTTAAACCAATTTCTAATTCGGTTCAGAGTTTAACTGTCACTGTAATACACTTTAAACTCCGAACTTGAACTTAAACCAAAAATTGAGTTTAAACCGACACTGAAAAGCCGTTCAATAGCTGATCTAAATCGTTCAATACCTGATCAAAATCGTCAAACTCTGTATTAGTATTATTACTGCTTTCGATCGATTTGAATTTTACCGCCTTAACATGTCATTTTAAAAATTAGTGCAACCAACGCCATAAAAACGAGATTTCTAAAGTTTGCGAATCAGACATATCAATTTTTTTACAGCATTTAATAGAATGTTTAAAATACCGAAACAGTAAAAAAATAGTGTAAAATACACGTCTTATAAGAGCAAATAATACAAATGAAACCTCTTGCTAGCTTTATTTGAACTTTTTTTGACGTTTACAAAATAATACGTCATAAAAAATGGCGGAAAATAAGGTTTAAAAACATAAATTAACGCAAGTAATTGACAGTTCCGATCGTTTACGAAAGTCTAAATTACTTTTTCCCTTCAGATTTCATTTTCTTCCGATTATTATTGGAAATAATTAGGTTAATATCCACTGCACGTCCTGTCAAAACTTTTCCCCGATACAAAACAGTAACACGAACAGGCCGAGGACGACGAAAGTAACGTCACCGACCGCAAGGCCCCCTCAGAATATAGTGCAGGCATATCTGGCGCTGTCAGATATTAATGTAATCGTCCCTATTCTACTACGGTTCACCAACACCCTCGCCGATCACCCGGGGCTGATGTACGAGCGTGTTTTTATCGTCGGACCGAGGGTTTCGTGATTCCCCAGCTTTTTCTTCTTCGTCTTCTTCCGCGTGTCTTTTTCCCCTTTTGTCCTTTCCTGCCTTCCGTAGAAGGCATCTACAGTCCGTAATGACTTCGAGGACGATTTGTCAATGTGACCGGGGTGTCCGCCAAGTTGAATTATGATACAGCGACGGACCGTTCGGGTCTCCTTCTTATTCTCCGCCGGTTGTCGCGAGTTAATCTTGTGTAGTTTCGTAGTTTTTGACGCTGGACCGACTAGTCCGTGGGGGTGGATAATTTACGGTAAACGATTATTATTGGTGCTCTGTTGAATACGCACGAAATATATGTTGATATATTTCATTCAAATTCGATTAAATTTAAATATAGATTAAGTAAAAAAAAGAGTCTCGTTTTATGTATTAGTCGAATTGTGCTTGGGAATCGGAAACTAATTTTTCGAGTTTCCGCTCCGAAAAGAATAAAAATGTTAATGATGAAATGTTACGCAGAAACCTGCGGAGGATAACGAAAGAGAATATCTTGTTACGTCCTCTCCACCAGTTCTGATTTGAGTCTGCGAAATTCAATTAGTATTCATTCTTTTTTTTTCCGCTGCCATCACCGTTGGGGCCTATCGGGTTATCCTCCCTATTTCCAGAAATAAAGAAATTTAATTTGAATACAATCTGATACCGGTGAAATAGGAAACTCAAGGAAATAAGACAGGGGGAAAAGTTTCCGACTATATACGGTTAGGAGATGCGGGTAATATTCAATTTGGTTACCCTTACGCATCCCAATCACAGTTCGCTAATGATTTCGTAAAAAGGAAAGAGGCTGCAGCAAATCGGAGATGCGATGTGGAATACTGTACGGTAAGGGATTTTGTTGGGAACAAAAAAATGTCCTCTAAACCAATATAAAATTTACAACAATTAAATTAGTGTAATATTAACTTAAGAAGTATTAGACAGTTTGTCTCAGATCCAATGTGTCAGTCAATGTAACGCAAGAAACGTTCAACACATGGCCTTTAGTATGGTAATCGAAGTCTTTTGGATGACCGAAACGATTTCCTTTCATCGCCAATTTCAGTTTGATCGCACGGAGCCAAATCAGGTGAATACAATAACAATGAAGCCTTTCTCTTGATTTTGCTCCTCTCTTTTGGCTCTTCTGATGACTTCCATGTCTCAGTTTGACATTTTGGTTTTGACTCGTATTGAAAACACCACGTTTCATCACCAGTTACAACGGCTGACAAAAATTTGTTATAGTTTGACAGCTTTTAGAAAATTTTACAATCTGACAGCTGTCAGAGACGAAACTGATTTAGTAATTTGCCGGCTGTCAAGATGTATTTTGTTACACGTTGTTCTATTCTGGTTGTATCGTGTTTGACGGTCTTCGACGCAAATAAATTGCCTAATTAGAAGCTGTCAAACTATAATACAGGCGTTTTAATCGCTGTAAGCGTTAGAAATTGTTTTTTACAGCTGTCGAACATGAAAACGGATATTTTCTTTCTAAGTTTCGCCCGGATAATCACGTTAGAATTTGTCTAACATCTCCAAAACTGAACTTTCGAAAATCTCTGTGATAGCTGTCAAATTACAAAAACTTTTACGTCAGGAGCTTTGATAGTGAGGAGCTATTTAGTTAAAAACAAGAATTAACTATGTCTATGTCCCTAAATAACTATTAATATTCTCTTTTAACCGTTTTTAACTCCCAAAAAAAAGCAGTTTTGACAGTTATAGAGAACTGTTAAATCAACCTTTCTGGGATGGTTTTAAAGAATTCCTGCAGGGTTAACTGAATTAGTACCTACTTAACCATCTTCGACTTATTAAACTGATAGGTTAGATTTTTGACAGTTATAATTTGGAATATCTTTTTGACAGCTGTTAAACCACAAAACCTACTTAGAAACCACTTTTTCGAAAGCTAGACACTTCTCTTATAACATAGAAAACTCATGATTAACTTAAATATAATTTATTTAACCACACTCTAAAAACTATAAAAATTAGTAAAACAGTTTAGGATTAGGACTTTGACAGATATCTAATTGGGTAGCTGTCAAACTATAAAAATTTTCGCTTCTTTTTAAAAGATTTAATAGTGCAGCAAGTTTTGATAGCATTCAGAACTGTTAATTACTATATAGATTCCACCTCTGCACTTATTGAATCCTTTTTGACAGCTGTCAATTCTCTAATTGTTATAATCTTTTCCACAAATGTGAAACTATGAAACAGGTTGCTGTTAAACGATTATAACACGTCTCAAAATTATTTTAAAAACTTCTCTATTTTTGAAAAGCAAAACGAAGGAGGGGAGGGTGGTAGACATCTACACGATTACGAGCGGAAACTTAACTTTAAAGTTTCTGTCTTGAATTTTGGGGATTTTAGGGCTGCGGTTTCGTTGGATGGTGTTTATCCACAGTTGTAGCAGATTGGAACTAACGTGGCTTTAACGGATTTGGTTTCTAGCTAGTTTTAACCTGATTTTGCGCTGGTGGGATTTGAACTGGCTTGTAGATTTTATTTGTTTGGTGGTTTTGGGGTGGCCAAAATCGGTTAAAATTAATGTGGAATTAGGTCTTGCATTTGGAGAAACACTGATGAGATCGAAGGAAGAGGGAGAGAGGTGAGAGGAGGATCTTTGGTCGTCTAGAGGTAGGGTGTGTGGCACGAAGCGCGCACAGACCTTCTGTTTGTCCAAATCTTCGTTATAAAAAGTCAAACTACAACGAGATATCAACCGAGTTAGGACAGAATGTGTATGTTATATGTTATAAAGGAGGAAAGCTGACGTTTCAGCTTAAGTGTATTTACAATAAGCTTAGTAGATTGCAAATTTCGCCTCGCCTCTCCTCCCTCCTTCTGTCTCCCATTCGAAACCCATACAATTTGTTGTCTTATGTAATTAAATCCACAATAAGTCCACGTCAACGTAAACGCTAACTGCATATTTATACAAATTCTCTATCTACTACAATGTTCTGTTGTTTGTGTGTGTGTGCGTGGTTCGTGAGCACCACTGTCTAATCTTCTTGTTCGTGTTTGTCCAACGCCCGCTCGAGGATTTCCTCGCTAGGTCAGGTCGGTAAACACCCGGCCTGAAAGTTTGTCGGGCATGAATAAATATTATTAACAATATGGTACCACGTTCAACGTGAAGTTGGCCTAACCTATAAGCATTTATACACTGGAATTTAAAAGTGTAATTGAGTAAAATTGAGTTTTTTTTGTTCGTCAGATTTTCTTATAAGTTATATGTTATAATCACGTGTGTCTCAATCATTTATAAAAGCGTAATTTTCTTTTAATCTCAAATATATTTTTACTTGTAGGTCAAATAAAACAGGAATTTAATTTACAGTGCATTCGTCTAATTGTGACATAAAGGTAAATGTGACACTGCTCTCTCATTTTGAAAATACCTGCAATGAATTAATAAACAACAGTAGCGACGCTCCGTGGCCTTCAGTCGAATAACTGGAAAAAATGTGGCTGCGTTTTGTCGAAGCGAACGGTAAGTAAAAATCAGCTTTTATTTTCGCACAAATTATCAAATCTGCATGACGACACGTGAAATTCCATTATTCGAAAGTAGGTGATCGGATTTTTACCGGTACTCGTCCAATTCTTAGTCGATAGTCACTGCTTGAGTGTGTCAACTTCACAAAACCTCAAACTACAAAGCAAATGAATTGCAAGGGGTGTCACAAATAGACTACTGTTTTGCATTATGCGGCTAATTGTGACAATTCAATATTCTAATTGTCTACTACTGATAATTAAATAGCTTGATAAACTTATTTCCATGTGATTTTTTTATTCAATTTCAGACATTCCACTCAATAGATATAAGATGCCTGGAACTGAAAAAGACAAAAAGCGTAAGCCGCGAATAAAGTCTTATGGCAGGGCTGATATAGAAGCGGCTAAATCGTTAATCGAAAATGGCTGGACTGTAAAACGTGCGGCTGCGGCCTATAAAATTCCTCGGACCACTTTAATTCTCCACCTTAAAGGACGGAAAAATCGAAATCAAACAGAAAACAAAAATGTAGGGAGACCAGTGGAAATGAAAGAAGTGGATGAAGGACACCTTGCAGAATGTCTGCAAACGATGAATAAATGGAGCTTCGGCCTATCGCGCAAGGAGGTCTTGAGCTTGGTCGCAACGTGTTTAATAGAAAACAAAATAAAGACCCGTTTTGTGAACAACAGACCTGGTAAAGATTGGTTTATTGCGTTCTGTAAACGGTGGAACTTTTCTTGTAAAAAGCCAAACAAGCGACAAAGTATTAGGACTGAGCAAACAAGTCCAGACATAATTTATGGTTTCTTTGATCTATTAGAAGAAACTATACAAAATTTGTCATTGGGAGACAAACCATCTAGGATATTTAATTTAGATGAAACATCTATCTGCCATGACCCAAATACAAGTAAAGTTGTTGCTACAAAAAATAAAGCAGTTTTTAGAACTACACAGGGTACAGGACGGGCTAACACATCCGTATTATTCTGTATCGCCGTGTAATTAGATCTATATGATGGTATGAAATTGCCACGTAAGTACCTGGATTAGTTATCAAGAAAAGTATATAAAGACAAAAGTATAAAATACTTTTTTAGTAAAAGAATTGAAATACTTTTCTGGAGAATCAAAATGGTGAAAGTTTGGTCGCTACCGTTTGTAAAGTGCATCCAAGATTTGGTCAATCAAATCCTGAATTCATCTACTGTGAAAGGAATAATCGAAAAATTCGAAAGCACAGATTCGATTAGTGATGTTAAACACTGAAGAGATCGTTCACAACAAAACAACACGGCAGTTCGCGAGAGTGTGGCCCGAAAGTCTAGAGACGTCGATTCGTTATCATGTACAAGAATTGGACAATACAGCAGCCACTCTACAGCATAATATCACTAAGGATGTGCTTCTCCACGCCTACATAGTCCAATTGACTCAACAGTTTCTGTCAAACGACCATGCACAGCGAAGAGAACAATCATTATCAGTGATGAGGCTCATTTTCATCTCGGTGGCTTCGTTAATCGACAAGACTGCTGCATATGGGGCTCAGAAAATGAACGAATGATTCATCCAAAAGCAATCAAAGCATCCAAAAACGTGTCTCTGTTTGGCGTGCATTGTGCTGTAGAGGAATAATTGAATTTTATTTCTGTGGTGAATTGTGTTCTTTCCCGGTTTGATCATTAGAATTGGTCGCCATGTTCTTGCGATTTAATGCCTTTGGATTTTTAGCTGTGGGGTTATCTGAAGTCACAGTATAAAATAAAAAAAGAAATCACATTTTGTACCTGCATTTTTCTTTATGTTTATGGGATTAAACTATTATATAAAAGCGTAACATGTAAGCGTAATATCAGGATAAAACTTTCGGATATCATTGTATGCATGTACATAAATGCAAGCGTAGTAATACGGTGACAGTACAGACTATATAACAGCGTACAAGACATTACTGTAGGAATAGCACAGAGCTAGTACTACAGCGTTATTGGAACAAATGCGTGCCATCTCCATAGTGGGGCTGTGCTAGTACGAGGCCGGCCTGTGTCTGGGGCTATATCGATCGTGTAAAATGGTATAGAGACAGGAAAACGTAACGTATACAGTAGTAGTCAGGAACTAAACGGGAATATATGTATATAAGTAGTGTGCCCGTTGTTTTGCGCCACTGATGCGCCCATATCATGTTCGAATAAATTAGAGAAAAGTCACCCTCGGATATTTCTTTGACCTATTAAGCGCTGATGTCGCTGAACGATATATTAGTAAGATTGTTTGTTCGATACCGCAAAATATATACAGGGTGATTGGTGAGAATGGCCTATTAAAAGTATTATACAAACGGATGGGAATTTTAAAGCAAAATTTTGCAGTTGGATATGAACTATCACGTGAAAATATTTTTGAATAAATATCACTTCCGGTTAACCGGAAGTGGGCATCAACTTCGATTTTTTAAATAGCATGCTATAAAATAAATTGCAAATTCAGCTTCTATGATAAATTTTACACATATTTCATGTATCATACCCTATACCTAAAAAAACCATTCCTTCTGAGTTATTCGCAATTAAAGAAAAAAGTGACAGATACTGATCTTACTTTATAGTGATATTACTTCACGTAGGAGTAAATAAGGCGAATGAAATTTTGCATACGCACAGCTGATATTATGTAGTTATACAGCATTTGAAGTTTTTTTTCTGTAACATTATACAGGGTGTTTAAAAAATTAGTTGCTTATAAATAAGTTCAATCCGCGGAAAGTAGATTTTCTTAAATGGAAAGGTATATATTTTATTAGATATTATGATTCTACAAAATATTCTCTTTGAATCCGTATTAGGTGTTCCTATACCTAAAATGTAAGGTTAATAAGTTATAACGATTTAATTAACCTCCGTACCTAAAATGCTCAAATATGTAAATTTACAGAAGCAAGTGTGCTTAGCTCATTTGTTTTACATACTTACTTGCCACTTATTTTGACGTCTGTCATTTTGTTAATCGTATTTTCGAAAATTCTTCCCATTGAATTATAGGAATAAGGGATCCTTTAGGCAATTATAACACCAGATGATTAGCAAGAATTATTGGAATACGTCTCCGAATATAGAATGCCTCAATAGAAATGGCTGCCATGTCGAACCATTTAGATAACTTATTTATTTGTGTTATTATTATTGTTGTTCTTATAATTTTTCTACTGTATCTTTTATATTATCTTTTTTATTTTCTTAATTTTACCTAATTTGTTATTACTAATTATTTAGACCTTTGATGTAGATTTACTTTATGTTGATTATTCAAATACCAATTCTTGGGAGTATCTAGGAGAATTCTTAGATAATCTAAATTTTTTACTGATATTGTTACACGTTGGGTTTTAGTTTACACTTTGGATTTTACTTTTTTTTAGAAGACTCTTCAATCAACTAATATTTCATTGAGTAAGAAAACGTTCAACAAAATATTTTCTTTTGGACACACTACTTCAACTATTTTTTAAATATCTGCCTTCTTAAATAATTATAACTGTTATTATTACTTAACACGTATTGTTCTTTCATCATTGTTCTACGAACATATCGGTCGCTAAAACTTTTATATCTTATAAATTCTTAGAAATTTTTGCTGATCATTGCTTGTAAATGTTAGTATCTTTTATTTTAATACAATTACTATTATTTGATTTATTTTACTATTTGATTACATTCACTTTGCAAATGTTTGATACGTTTATTTTACTATAAGATAACAATATGTTTTATAACAAATAAAATAATTTTTTGTTGTTGTAAAGTAAATACTCGCATTGTTTACTCTAATTATTGTACTGGTGCAGATCTAGTTCTCACAGTGTACGCGAGAACAACTAACTAAAATGACAGACGTCAAAATAAGTGGCAAGTAAGTATGTAAAACAAATGAGCTAAGCACACTTGCTTCTGTAAATTGACATATTTGAGCATTTTAGGTACGGAGGTTAATTAAATCGTTATAACTTATTAACCTTACATTTTAGGTATAGGAACACCTAATACGGATTCAAAGAGAATATTTTGTAGAATCATAATATCTAATAAAATATATACCTTTCCATTTAAGAAAATCTACTTTCCGCGGATTGAACTTATTTATAAGCAACTAATTTTTTAAACGCCCTGTATAATGTTACAGAAAAAACTTCAAATGCTGTATAACTACATAATATCAGCTGTGCGTATGCAAAATTTCATTCGCCTTATTTACTCCTACGTGAAGTAATATCACTATAAAGTAAGATCAGTATCTGTCACTTTTTTTCTTTAATTGCGAATAACTCAGGAGAAATGGTATTTAGGTATAGGGTATGATACATGAAATATGTGTAAAATTTATCATAGAAGCTGAATTTGCAATTTATTTTATAGCATGCTGTTTAAAAAATCGAAGTTGATGCCCACTTCCGGTTAACCGGAAGTGATATTTATTCAAAAATATTTTCACGTGATAGTTCATATTCAACCATATCCAACTGCAAAATTTTGTTTTAAAATTCCTATCCGTTTGTATAATACTTTTAATAGGCCATTCTCACCAATCACCCTGTATATGTATATACATATGTACCTACAATATAAGATGGAATTTTTTCGAATAAATCAAGAATTTTCTTTCTCCCTTCTGGTCTAGTTTACATTTCTGTAGCGTTATGACGATAAAATAAATCCCAGATGGTAGCAATATTGTCGGCACGTACACGCATCGCTATCAGTGAAAAAAGGCACGGGCACACCGTAACCCTTAACGCCTCTCTTGTATGTGTGTGTGTATGCGAGTCTGTATGGTAAATGCGGAGTATTCCTGGATAAACCCTGAGGGAACTTTTAACCTTAACGCCGAAAATGTTTACGTTTATACGTAACATACATACATATATAGGATCCGATTTAATGAGAGGAACTTGGGACCGTTACAAACGAAGTTTCGGGAAAGATGGACGTGTTTTGATATTAAAATTTCTTTTGATGCAAATAATCACAGCACTTAGATTTTATTCGTAATTTCTACGTGAAGTTATGTATTAGATTATCTTGCTTATACATATATGTATACAAAAATCATTCTTAGAAGTCTCAGTAGTTCGTGGTAACTGAATATGTTTTGTGGTTTAATAACACAAATCTTTAATATAGTTATGATTTAATACCCGAAAACCACACGCACGTATTTATGATCTTTTTTTGTCGAATTGGTTATGCGGTCTTCGCCGAATTATTTGATTATGATTTGAATCAAATTTTGTTGAAATATTCGATTAAAATGTATAAATAAAATGTCCGCATAATAATTATTTATATTAAATCACGATCTAAAAATGTGTTCAATCAATTTTAACGTCTAATGAAATTTGGAAGTTATTGCATGATGATGAACGATGATTGTCAGTCTACTATCTGACAGATTGAGCCTTGACATTGACGGCGAACACACATATCTATGACAGCGCCACTGCAGGTGTAGTATGGAAACAACATTTCAGGCGGCAATTTAAAAATGAATTTGGGCGACATCTGGCTGACATATTGCACAGATTGACATAGGTACTGATTTATTATATCGTGTGATGTGTCATCATTGTGTTTATATCTGATGGTGAGACTGTAATATTGCCTGCCTTAACTGGGTAACTTCTTTCTTATTATGTTTAGCTGTCAAAAATGAAAATCTTACGTCAAGATTATCCATCACTGAATGGATAACTTTTTTTCAAAAAAAAACCGAATACTAATCATTATTAAATTTAGTAAATAAATAATAAAATATATTATGGTCCTTTCTAACAAATTTCTTTAATGAATTTGGCTTCCGGTTTTGAGCTAAACCATAAAAAAGGCCAAAGCAGCGGCAGATCCTTGTCTAAAAATGTAACAAACGTCGTAATGCATTTTTGCATTTTAAAGGCTGTATAAACGAAACACCCTGTATAAATGAAAGCAATTTTAAGCTATCGTCCCCTTTAAGAATAAAAGCACCTGTATATCGCTCCCTTTCTCTAGAATAGAACATTATTTATTCTTTCTATTTACTTTTAATTACCCGATACATTATAAAATGACGTAATTACAGAATAACAACAATATTGACTTAATGACATTTTTATTACTTCCGGTTGACGTCACATTGACGTCACAATAACATTTTAACGACCTAAGGTCGACAAACTCGTTCAGTTGACCGTCGACAACGGTAGAGGTAACATCTATAGAGACGGTTGTGTTATTTTACATCGGACGAATTGAATTCTTGTAGTTTTACTGAAATTTTGGGAATCGTTTCTCCCGAAATTACGAATGGAAGTTATCGAAAGATAGGTTGTGTTGTCCTTTCTTCGTCGTTAATTTTCGAATCGCATTATTACTGGAGATGTTGGCTGCGGTGTAACAGTAGGAACTACCTAATATGAACGCTAGTTCGAACTCAAATTTTGCTTTGATGTAACGAGGTGTACGTTAGTGCGAGTTGTCCCTCTACAGCTCTTTTGTTCGTCAGATTCTCTCTCTTTGTGTTTCACTCGGATTCTGTCTGGGTGGGTGCTCTAATGGCATAGTTCCGCTGACGCCACATACCCTCGTGAGGGTCTATCAACCGATTAGAGAGGTTTGACGTCCGTGAGAGTCTCAAGAGGGACAGTCTCAATCTAATGTAAATCCCGTTTGGGCTAATTAATGGCCTCAGAATGCCAAAAAAAGCATTCTTATTAGAACTGTTCTTATTGTTGATGGTTTGGTAGGTCGGTTGATTTCGAAGGTTTGGGTATTGCGTTGAATGTTGGTCCACGTCTTGAGATAAATGTTAAGTTACTTAAGGAGATCTTTGTCTTACTGTTGATGGTTTGGTGGTGTTGACTACTGGTAGGAATGGTGTGTTTGCTTTAATCTACATAGTGGTGGTTTGGATTATTTTGGTATTAAACGTATTTTGTATATCTACTACCGTCTTGCAAACGACCAGATGTTTTGGTCGCAAACTGTGATTTGTTCGCTATGACAGCTACATTTGTTTCGTCTGCGATCTTGCTGTTGATGCTGCGATAGAAGGATCTCTACAGAAGATTCGAGCTTGCAGCATCCTACGCAAATTCATCTTAATTTTAAATTGTTTTCTTAGATGTAATAGTAGAATCTATCGATTTTAACTTTATTGCAATAAAGTTAGCTAACGCTAAGTTTCATTTTCAATAACATAATTCTCCAGACAAATCGATAGATTCCACTAGTCTTTTTTCCAATTTAACAGTAATAGGATCTACCTGATATGAACGCTAATTCAAACTCAAATTTTGTTTCGATGCAACGGGGTATAATTTAGTGCGAGTTGTACCTCTACACCTCTTGTATTCGTCAGATTCTCTCTTTTTGTGTTGACACTCGGATTCTGTCCGGGTGGGTGCTCTAATGGCATAGCTCCGCTGACGCCACATACCCTCGTGAGGGTCTATCAACCGATTAGAGAGGTTGACGTCTACGAGAGTCTCAAGAGGTCAGTCTCAATCTAATTTATATCTCGTTTGGATTCGTTCATATCGGAACTGTTCTGATTGTTGATGGTTTTCAAAATGTTCGTAGTATTTTTTCGTAAAGATAATACGAACTGTAGAAAACAAAAACAGCTTACGGTTAAAACGAACATGAGGTCTCTCATCGTAATATTTGGTAGAAAACATGTTGAAGATGAACACCATTCAAAGAGGCCTTCAACTTCTAAAACCGATGAAAACATTGAATGTGTCAAGACTCTAGTGAGATCAGGTCGTCGTTTAACATTAAGAATGTTGGCGAACAATTAAATATAAACAGCAATATAACATGCTTTGATCTTGTTGACACAATCGCTAATGAGCAAGATTTGTTTTAGTCGTGTGATCACAGGTGATGAATCATGGATTTTTGAATACCATCCTGACACCAAAAGGTAAAGTCAAGCACTGCAAACTCTCCTCAACTCCTCCAAAGAAAAAATCAAAGATTAAAACAATGCTGATTAGTTTTTTTGATAAAAGGTGAATCGTTCATAAAGAATTTGTTCCTCCAGGATAAACTGTCAATCAAGTTTTTTTATAAAGGCGCCCTTGAAAGGCTTAGAAAAAGGGTAATTCGCCTGAGACCAGACATTGCAGACAAATGGATGCTCCATCATGACAGCTCCCCATGTCACACTGCCCTCTCCATAACAGAATTTTTGACCTCAAAAGGCATTTCTGTGGTTCCCCAACCCCTCTATTCACCTGACCTCAGTCGCTGTGGCTTTTTCCTTTTCCATAAACTGAAAAATGCCCTCAAAGGACGTCATTTCGGGACTTTAGACAACATCCTAAAAAGTGTTAAACGGACACATTGAAGACCATACCGGTTGAAGACTTCCAGCACTGCTACCAACAGTGGGAACAACGTCTTCATAGGTGTGGAGCGATGTGGATAACATCGAACTACTTTGGAAAAAAATTAAAACTTTGATTTTTGGAAAAACTTAAAACTTTTCTAAATAAAAATCAGTCTCCTAAAAGTCGAAGCCCAGCTGAAAGGAATCCATCACGAGTCTGTAGATGAGATCAAAGTTCGGACAATTTTGAAGATGACGGACTCATATCTCCCATTGTAGCAATTTTATCGAATTAAATAGATTCGAAATTCGGAGAGGAATCGCTTACGAATCCAATTCACTTCGTTGAACACAAGAAAACTTATCGTCAAGTTTGCGCGCACGTGAATCATCGGAAACCTAGAAATTATCCTAACTAATCTATTTCAACTATCATCCTTCGTATGCAATTAAGGGATTTACAGTTAACGTAATCAAGATGTACCCAATTTAAAGTTATTCGCGGATTAGAGTTCGTCTAGTTTAGCCATTTCAGGCGCGCTTTATTGATTCAAAACTCGCTATCGCCATGCACAACGGATAAATGTACAAAAGTGGATATAACGAGATGGGAAACAAGTTTTAAAACTTAAATGGTATTCCTCTTATACAGGTAGAAACATTAATTACATTAATAATTTCTGTACTTATGTTGGTTTCGATTTAGTTTGAACTAACGAGCCGCCACTGTTATTCAAGCGGTATCCTTATCTGATTCGCGTGGTTGGTTATTTATTTCGGAAAAGGCTTCCAATACATTAAGTCGGAGAGTCGCAACCGTTCAAAAGGGAGCCCTATACCCGTTGCGATGTGATGCCTTGTTTTCTAGTTTGTGCGAGGTCGATCATGTCTATAGCTGCTGCTTGATTGCCGTTCTACCCAGCCGGGTAAATCCGAACGAATCTGAGCTATAGTAGAGAATCGCATGGAGAAATCTTACGAATTTATCGAGAATGGGGGTTTCCCCCTTTTAAATATCGCCCGGCATTATCGTTTAGTATCTCGGCGAAATCGATTTACGATACGGATTTGTTGTTTCTGCTGTTGGAAGATCTTCGGCGTCCCTTGATTGGGTATTATAGCGGCTCGTTTGATGAAATAACGCCAAAATAAAGACGAAGACTGTCGGAATATTTCGGTTCGTGATTAAACGTCGTAATTTCACGAGCGGATATCGGATCCGGTGAAAAATAATGTGACGAGACGCTACTGTGAGTTTACGGTTCTCGATCATGCACATATTAGATGGGAATCGCAAGGAGAAATCGAAGACGATTTGGCAACGTTGTCGGGATCTTTCTCTTTATGTCCTGAATATTCTGAAAAATCATATTTCATCGCTAGACGATGGTGGGGTGCTTTGGGTTGGTACCGTATTGCCTCCGCTATAAAACGATTTTAATACATATGTTCGAAGGAAATGGACGGGCTGGCGAGAATCATTTTTCTTAAAATTCCCCCCAGCTTTGTATTTACGTATACAGATCTGCATGGGTAGGTACGAGGCGGTATATATTTACTCGTTTGAAAATAACGTGATTAATAGTATTATAATGAGACTGAAAAATGCCTATGATAAATCTTCTACAACAGATTTTACTGTTACTTCCAGTGTTGCTTATTCTGTTCATGACCTGTCATTATTATTACACTAGGTTTATGAGAAATGTTTTTTTTTATACATATATGTATTAAATGTACTGTAAGTCTAAAGATATTTTTTTATGAGTGAGTTAAAAGAAATTATCACGTTAATATCATTCTAACGGGAATGTCTGAACAGGACTTACCATGTTTGGGCTTCATTTGTACGTCATAGTTCTTAAACCACTCCCTTTTTTCTCTAGAAGATCTGTGCATATGTGAGGATATATACAACGTTAGTAAAAAGTCCCGGAACGGTCGAATAACTGTTATTTGTTATTTGAAAATTATGATTTCTTTTATGAAATTTATATTTTATTCACTTCCGGTTGAATCGGCAATACGTCCAACTTTTTTTTTTTAACGAACGCCCAGATTTTTTTGACACTTTTGAATGCAAAATAGTAAACGTTCAGGAAGTATTAAGATGTTTATTTTTATTCACAAGAAAACAGTTAAAAAATTAAAAAAGTGTCCTAATACAGAAAAAAACAAGGTACCTTTGAAAAAAGTTGTTGTTTAGCGTTTGCATTCTTTTTGCCGTCACATTTGACAATTTTAAAAGCGTTTTAACTTTTGCATCGCTATAAATTTACTTGTTTTAGACATTGACACATTTGAAAATGGCAGTAAAACTTACTGAATCAGAACGAATTGAGATATTAATGATGCGTGGGTACGGTGATCGTCAACGTTCTTTTGAAGAGGTTCGTATTTTGTTTAATACTGTTTATCCGGATCGTCACATTAGTAAAAGTACGGTATGCCGAACAATTCAAAAGTTTGAAGTCTTTCGTCAGATGAAGGATTTACCTAGAAGGGGACGTCCATTAACAGCAACAGATGAAGAAACTAGTTTGAATGTGTTACTTCCAGTGGAAGAAAATCATCAAAGGTGTCCACAACAGAATTAGGTCAAATTCATGAGATCTCTCAAAAATCTGCTCATAAGATTCTTAAATCAGCAAGAATGAAAGCCTATAAAATGTATTCCGTCCATGAGTTAACTGAAGATAATCCAGATCGTAGACTACATTTTTGCGAAACAATGACGGAATTGATCGAGCAGCAGCCTAATGTTTTAGATCACATCATTTTTTCAGATGAGGCAACGTTTTGTCTCAACGGCACTGTGAACAGACATAATTGTCGCTACTGGTCAATTGAAAATCCGCATTGGATTGAAGAAGTCCATACATAGCGTCCTCAAAAGGTGAATGTCTGGGCTGGTCTTGTTGGAAACAACATCATAGGACCATTTTTTATAAGAGGAAATTTAACTGGCAACGTCTACTTAAATTTATTGCAAAATGAGGTTGTTCCAGCACTTGCGGCCGTCTTTCCAAATGCAAACATAGGTGATCACCCTAATGCACATTTTTGGTTTCAACAAGATGGAGCTTCCTCCCCATTTTGCCCATAATGTTCGCGATTATTTGAATGAAATTTTTCCGGAACGTTGGATCGGACGTAGAGGAGCAATCGAATGGCCAGCACGTTCGACAGATCTCTCGCCATTAGATTTTTTCTTTTGGGGTCACTTGAAATGTCAAGTGTACAAAAATCGTCCCCATATTCTTGAAAAATTGGAAAAGAGAATAGTTCAAGAAGCCAATCGCATCACTCCAGAACAAATACAAAATTCAATAAGAAATTTTACTGACATTTTTGTCAAATTGTAAATGGAGAGCATTTTGAACAATTATTGTAATCGCAACCTGAATAGACAGGTATCTTGATTTTTCTGTATTACGACACTTTTTTAATTTTTTAACTGATTTCTTGTGAATAAAAATAAACATCTTAATACTTCCTGAAGGTAGTTCTTTATTATGCATTCAAAAGTGTCAAAAAAATCTGGGCGTTCCGTTAAAAAAAAAAAGTTGGACGTATTGCCGATTAAACCGGAAGTGAAAAAAATATAAACTGTATTGCATAAAATGCATTTATATTAACTATACCCCCATACCAAATTTCAGAAATCATAATTTTCAAATAACACAGTTATTCGACCGTTCCGGGACTTTTTACTAACGCTGTATAAGACTCTACAGACATTTTATTCCACTCAAATTGACTTAATGTATGGTAGTAACATTAGTTAAAGCTTTTTTTTGAATTCGCAATGTCCCTTAAGTGGGTACACAATCCTAACAGTTTGTGTTATGTATGTGGAGAATTCACCGTTCAACAGCATAGACGAAATATTACACCGTTAATAGAAAAATCGTATTAAACCTTTATTTTAAATTAAAAATTACAAATCAAGACAAGTTGTGGACCCCTCACAATGTCTGCGCACGATGTGCTGTTACTTTGAGGAGCTGGATAATAGGTAAGAGCATAGCTATGCCATTATTGGTAGGCCTATGATTTGGCGAGAACAAAAGGATCATTCGACAGACTGCTACTTTTGCTGTACAAAGGCCTTCGGGTTTTCCAGTAAAAATAAGGATAAAATTACCTATCCTAATTAACCTTTTGCCACTCCTCCAGTTCCTCATTCGGAAGCTTTGACAGTACCAAGTCCTATGGATGTTTCGAACCAAGAACATGTTGAAACCGAGATAGAAGAATACATTTCAGAGTTGTCGGACACAGATGAAGAATATTTGCCGTCTCAAGAGGACACGCCTCATTTAATAAATCAATTGGAATTAAATGACTAGTTCGAGATCTCAATTTATTAAAAACTCAGGCAGAAATATTAGGATCAAGACTGCAAGGATGGAAGTTGTTCGCTCCGGGTACGCGTATTTCTGTATATAGAAATCGCCAGAGAGAACTGTCACAGTATTTTTCAACTGAAGAAGATCTTTCATTTTGCAAAAATGTTGACGGTTTAATGCGAGAATTAGGTTACAAACACCAACCGGAAGAATGACGTCTTTTTATAGATGCTTCTAAATTGAGTTTGAAAGTTGTCCTTCTACATGTAGGAAACATCTATCTCTCCATTCCTGTTGGTCATACCGTGCACATGAAGGAAACATATGATAATATGACACATGTCCTTGATAAAATCAATTATAAAATCTATAAATGGTGCTGATCTCAAAGTAGTTGTAATTCTACTTGCTCTACAACTTGGATTCACGAAGTATTGCTGTTTCCTTTGTGAATAGGATTGTTGAGCGAGAAATTTGCACTATACTGTTAAGCAATGGCCAACCAGGATACAATATACTCCTAGAGAGAAAAGAACGTAGTCCATAATTCGTTGGTGGAGCCTCATAAAATATTTTTACCGCTATTACACATAAAATTAGGTCTGATGAAGAATTTCGTCAAAGCATTGGACAAAGAGGGACCAGGATTTCGATACCTTAAACAAAAATTTCCTAATATATCTGAGGCAAAACTTAAAGAGGGGATTTTTATAGGACCCCAGATTAATCTGTTACAACAGGATCGAGAATTTGACGTACTCTTGAGCGATTTAGAACGGACTGCTTGGGATGCATTTAAAAGTGTGACAAAGAATTTCTTAGGAAATAAAAAATCTGAAGATTACGAGGAAATTGAAAAAATACATTTCTTGCATTCGCACCTGAACTTCTTCCCCCAAATTTTGACGATGTTAGTGACTATTGAAAAACGCTATGAGGGCAAGTGGAATAGCGAGTTGCTTGCTGACTACTGTTGGACTTTAATTTCGGAATGTTCTACATCCCAATATAAAAGAAAAGTGAAAAGAAAGACTTTCTAAATACGTCCCAGAATAGCATATAGATACTTAGTTAGTGTTAGTATTGTATGATCAATATGAAGATAGGAAGATTATGTTTGGAAACCGTTTCGGAAAATTGCAAGAGATAGAGGCGAACAGGACGGCGAAGATCTTCATTTCGGATTAAAATAATTTCACGCGTTATTATCGCAATTTAAATTCGTCGACACATCTGCTTCCGCTAAGTTCACGAAATAACGAGCGCTGGGATTTAGCTGAACGCTTTCGTATGGAGCCGTTTCAGCTTCACGGCGCATTGCAGCCAACTCCGATTCGGCTCGCGGGACTTATTTCGCTTGTTTTATTAATAGAAAGGTATATTTAGAGGGATTAAGATAATCGACGACGTGAGAGAACCTCCTGCGAATTTCGACGTGGCAAATTCGTCCCCGTTTTGTATTTAATTATAATTTGCGAAGTTAGTTTGGTGTTAAAGTAGTTTTAATAGGTTGGTAACGCGTGTGAAGTTTCACGCGTTAATAAAACGCGGCGTTTATTTACATTCGAAGCGTCTTCTTTTTTTTGGTAAATTTAAACTCGATTTTAATCAATTTGGCAGTGGTTTAAAACTTTTTGATGATTACGAGACTCAGATTTATGTAAGAGTTAACTTAAATTAAAAGGAAATATATTTACGTAAAGAAAATAAATGAGTTCCTCAGATTTCTTAGTTGTTGTACAACCACAGCAATTGATCAATTTGAGGGCAGATTTAAAACCTTCAATAACAGTCTCCTGCGTGAAATTCAATTTTGCCGTAGACTTGAATGTTAGATTAGCTTGTTGAATGTCAGTTGCTCTTGTTTATATCCGTTTGTTTATTACATTGACAGTTGACACATGGCTGTCAAATATTTTGCGTTTTATACACATTTTATGTTAGGTTATGTTAGGTTGACATGTTGATAAATGTGACAGATGAGCGGAAGAGTATCTTAGCGGAATATTTAAAATCGGTATCTCCTTCATAATGAATGCCTGGTTACATAAAGATCAAAAGGACCGTCGAACCAATCACCATTAATATGCTTTCTAGAAAGGAATCATTGATTCCATACCATTCTCTTGGCTCTAGCCTACCTCACTAGCATTCAACCAACCCGCAGCCGATAAGGGCTGTTTCATCTGAGAAGGAGAGGGCGCAGGAGCTTTTCTCACCCCTAAAAAGCGTACGCAGGACCATAGTAGTACTAGTAGATAGACAGCAGTGTTCATATTTAACTTTTTGGAAGTATTGTGGATTTCTGTGTTCTTTTAAGTGTATGCTAATAGTTTTGGGGTTTTTTTTATTGTTCAGTATAAATTTTCCGTTGTATTTGAATTAAAGAAAACGAATATAGGCTATTAATTTGCTAAATTTTCCAAGTTTTGACACGTAAACAATAATTCGACAGCTATACAACCTACATTACACAACTGTAATATGTGTGCACAACATTCTACTAATAAATTGTAAGAAACGTATTTTAATTTCGTTAAAACTTCCCGTAAAGCCCCAGGCTAATACAAGAATATTGTTGCCCGGCCTTAAAATAAACACATTCGCCTGCGTAAAAAATTCACTAAAGCTACCCCCGGATCGTACTGCTCGAGACGAAACGCTTCTCATCAGATCTCCGGAGGTGAGTGAACTGCTCCCGAGCAACTAGACGCGTTAAATTGCTCATAAACCAAGATTTTCGGCGGGGAATATAATCAGATGAGGGTCCGTCTCTGTCCCTGCCAGCGAAGACAAAGAGAAAGTTAGAAACATCGAGGATGATTACTCTATCATTGCTGGGGTAACTCTACGAGGAGTAATTTTTTCGCTTTATTTATTTTTTTTTCTATTAGGAGGAGGCGTACGAATTAGGTAATTTTGCCAATCATCCGAAATGGGATAGTGAAATTATCATGACACGTTGGTCTTGAATCGTCTCCTAAAACAATAAAACTTTGTCATTTTTGTGCGAGGAAAGAAAACCTTTAGTAGTTGTAGTCATTAGAGTTTAATAAAAATTTGAAGATCAGATATAATTTTTGCTATCCTCTGCGGAACCTAGAACTTCGTAAAACAGCTTTGAGCTTCGTCTTAAAATGGACGTTAATAACACAAGTATACACGGTTTTGGATCTGAGCAAGCAAAAGCTGTTTTTAAAGTAATTTGGGGCGTTGAATCCGAATCTTAAATTCGTTTTTTAAGATTGGTTTTATTTTATGAGATTTTCAATAAATTCATTTTTCTGAAGAATTGAAAATATCAAAGACAATTCCCATACATAAGAAGGGAGACATAAATGATGTAAATAATTACAGACCAATTTCAGTGCTATCGGAGTTCTTTGAAAAACATAAATACATTGATGATGCACAACATGGCTACAGAAGAGAAAGATTCACTACAACAGGGATTCGGTGCATGTTGGAGACCGAAGGCAACACGCGTTTGACGTGTTGTGATCTTACCAAGGCATTCGATAGAGTTGACAATGAAATACTGCTAACGTGGGGTTCGAGGAAATGCAGTTGCTATATTAGAATCTTACCTGACTGACAAACAACAGTATGCGGCGTATAATGGCACAATATCTGCTAGAAGACATGTTTCTCAGGAGGTACCCCAGGGTTCCATATTAGGAGCGTTGTTGTTCATCGTATACATACATGAATGACTTGGCTCAAAATTTAAATAATGTTGATGTATGTTTATATGCTGTTGACACCTCCATTCTAAAGCAATTAAGGAGGCTGAAAAATGGTTTACATGAAGCTAAACCTAAATAAAACACCAAGACCTACGAGGGAGCGTTTTTATATTCGCGGAATGGGTGATAAGGGGTGGAAATAAAAAAACCAAATTAATATATTCACCTGCAAGACGGATACATTTTTCACATCTTTCAATTAATTTATTTATACCCTCATAAAAAAATGATTTCTCTTTATCTGCAAAATACGCCGAAATTGCCTCCTTGACTTCATCATCAGCAGTAAATTTTTTACCCCGCAGCTCTTTTTTCATTTTCGGAAACAGGTAATAATTACTCGGGGACAGGTCTGGGCTGTATTATGCAGGGCGGCTAACGCAACGCGGCTCTTGTGGACGGGCGCGTTGTCGTGCAAAAGCAGCACATCTTTCGTCAATTTTCCCCGTCTTTTCTCTTTAATGGCTTCTTTTAGTCGCTCTAATATTGAAGCGTAATATTCTCCGGTTATAGAAACACCTTTATCTTTATAATCAATCAACAATATTCCTTCCGAGTCCCAAAATACCGTTGCCATGAGTTTCCCAGCTGATTGTGACACTTTAAATTTCTTGGGAGGTGCTGTGCCCTTTTTATGCCACTGCATGGAGTCTTGTTTGGACTCAGGTTCATAATAATGAACCCAAGTTTCGTCTCCAGTAACAATTCGACTCAATACACCATCCTTGTCTTCATTACAGAGGTCCAAAAATGCACGCGTACACTCTACGCGCTGTTGTTTTTGCGGCGGCGTGAGCATTCTCGGCACCCATCTTGCGCTGACCTTAGATAGACATGCCGAGATGATCGTGTAGGATTTTAAAAATTGTTGTATCGGATACTCTAACCATTTCTGCGAGTTGTTTCTTCTTTAGTCGAGCATCTTCCAGTTCAATTTTTTCAACTTTTTGGATAAGTGTTGGTGGTGGTCACCTCAATGCTCCTGCCCGGCCTCGGGTCGTCTTCAAGGGATTCCCTTCTTTGTTTAAATAAACTATGCCACTTGTACACCATGGTTTTCCTGGACAAGAGTCGCCGTAAACCAATGACATCCCATTCATTATGGTCGCGACTGATTTTCCTTGCCTAGTAAGGAACTTTATAACGGCACGATATTCGATTTTTTCCATATTTCACTTTTCACTCCTGATTATGTTACTTGGTTGACGATAGCTCAGAAACTAACTGTCTAATAACAATGAAACTGAGTCGCTGCACAGGCCACGCCCCCAATGCGCCTAATCACCCCCTACAACCCGCTCATTCCGCGAATATAAAAACGCTCCCTCGTAGATCTCACAACAAACATGGGTTTCTGGTCATGTGCCATATTGGTGACTCGGAATTGACATCTCGATAGTATCGGTGAAATTCGTTTTCCAACGCTTATAAATGAGTTTCTATTACACATTTCAAATTTTTATCCAGTTTTTGACGATTAATTGCTTCGGATAGCTGGATATTTTTCCAAAGTTGAAGCTTTAATATGAAACCTTGAATATGATCATAGTTACTGTCCTGAAGTTTCAAGTTTAGCTGATTCAGGGTCTCAAATATATCAGCCAGGTCCAGCTTCCACTGAAATTTTTCAATTTTGAATATTGCATAAAATGATTATTTTCTTTGAATTCAAAAAAGAAGATGAGCTCTTCTCTTAATTCGAACTAACGTGTTGCCTTTTGATAACCAGCGCACTTCTGTGTGGAATAGCAGGACCTTGTGATCAGAATCGAGATCATCGCAAAGTTCGCTGAGTTCAAAATCTGGCACAAATTCTGTGGCAAAGTTTTTGAGGCCAACGCTTGCCGGTGAATGACACAATGTGTGCTAACTAAGATGGGGTTCTTTTCCTTAAGTTTTTGAGCCAAGCCTGATCGAATACCTATCATTGCAGAGGCGCCGTCAGTGCAGAGTCCAATGATCCAGTTTATTCCAATCCAAGTCATTTCTTTCGATGAAGTCCGATATTGAATTGAATATATTTTCAGATTTCGTGCCTGCTGGTAATGCTTCTGAGTGGAAAATCTCTTCATCAATGTGATCTCCGCTGACATATCTAACATAAATGATTAGTTGTTCACAATTAGCGATATCTAATGGACTCATCACAACTAATGGCAAAAAATGGTGATAGTTTGGCTTTATTTATAATTTGTAATTTTATGTCTGATGCAATATCGTCAATTCTTCGCTTGACTGTGTTATTAGAGAGAGATACTGATTTCATTTTTTGCTCTGATTCTTCTCCTAAGACGCTCCTAAAAACTCTATTTCAAATGAAGCTTTGAGCTTCCTGACTTATCTCATGCGCTTCAGTAATTCTGGTTTAGAAAAATAACTCTTTGGACTTGTTGTTAACGTTTGCTTTTCTTACTTGTTCTAAAGTTTTAGTAAAATAAAACTGACCATATTTTTCAACAAAAAAGTAGATTTTTCTCAAAAACTGTCAACTTTACAGCTCATGACCAACAGTACCTTTTTTTTGTAGAAAACATTGGTGGTTCAAATGGGCATCTCAAAACCGTACTTTTTCCAGTGGTGTAGAAGTTGGGGAGAAAACAACCACTACCCCTTCAAAATCTTCACCAATTACGACTTCAAAAATTTTTTTTCTCATACACAACTTAGCTTATTATAAGCAGAAATTCTTTACGATAAACGGTTCCTGAAATATTTCAAAAAAACGATTTTTTAAAATTAAATTTCAACACTCTGTATCTCGAAAATGGTGCATTTTAGAGGGTAAGTTGATGGGGATGAAAAAATTTCACACTTCAATATCTCACTTAACGGTTTGAAACGCAACTTGGCTTTTTATGCGAACGAACTATTGACAGAAGCGGGTACGGCCAGCAATTGTTTTATGAGTCATGGATGGATGCAAGCGGGAGGGTGGGGTGGAGGTGTGCATCTCATGTCGTGTTGTGACTTGTCGAAACTTGTATGACAGCGATTGAATAGCAATTCGGAACAGTTAATTTACCTATGCCTTGATATTTCTCTACGCTCCCCCATGGAGGACGTGCCCCCCTGGTTGGGAAGTCCTGCCATAGATTAAAGATCACTCGAAATAATTTGGATTATTGGGGAATTCTAATGTATAGACATTCGAGCTCCAATCTTGTGGTAATTTTACAAAAAATTGCGGATTATTTGCTTAAAATCCGGAGATTTACGATTACCGAGAAGGTTGTGATCAAAAGCCTGAAATGATGCCCATGCTGCCACTTCATCGGGCGTTAAACATTTTATTAAGCTCCCATCGGCCATTAATTTTCGAATATCAGGTCCGACAAATATTCCTCCTGCGTAGGAAACAACTCAATTAAATATTGATGAATCCCCTCATGGTTGAGCGCTTTGTCGAAGTTCTTGATAAGACTAAGTTTGAGGAAAATATCCCGTGGGTTCACAAGTTCTTTTTAGTTTTCCTGGCTCATAATTACTATGATTTGGCCGGCCAATACTTTTTCATATAATGATTCTACAGGCACGAAGAGCAGCAAAATTTGGCGAATCCAAATTGCATCCCAAACAAGAGACTAATTACCTGTTGGAATTATATGTAAATCAATTCATGTTTCAGATTTAATTAGAATAAATTTGCAAACCCTTAAATCGCCACAAATTTTCCATTGATGCTCATTATATTTTATCTTCGCCAAGATCTTACGCATTATTTCGTAGCATTCCTTCGTTTGTACTGTATGAGTAATTGGAATGGATGGTTTTTCATTTTCATTGTGCAGCAGAGCAGCCTTCAGGCTGTATTTCGAACCATCGATGAATAAACGCCATTCATTTCGATCACACGGTGTATTCATCATATCAAACAAATAAGAATCGCCTGCCAACATGAGAGAACTCGAAAACTAGAACCAATTGTGACAAACGAATTCTGAGGAGTCTTAGGAGACGTCGCACAAGAAGGAGTAGTTTCTGCATAAATAATCTAACCTTTATCAAATATGCAATCGAAGCATTACAAATCCATCACCTATATCGGAGGAGGAAGGAAAAAAAAACCTAAAATAAAGTGAATAAACGATAATCCACTACGAACGATGAAAGCATTTTTTTTGCGTCGAATTGGGCTCTTCTGTATCTGTCCTCACGCACACATCCAAAGACGCTAAACCGTCGAAATTAATATTTAATCCGAGCAAAACGAAAATCAAAAGGAGGGCAAATCGAATAAATCCAACCGTTTTGCCCTCTTCACCGGCCAGAAAAAAAGGAAAGATCGCCGGATAATCCATTCGTCAAAGAACAAGTAAATCATCCTTTTAGTTCCTCGTCCATTTCCGAAATTACATCAGCGCTCTTAGACGAGACTCACTCGTTCTCTCTCTCCATATATATATATATATATATCTAAACTAACAGTCCTTTTACGACCAGATACACTTTAGATATTAATAATTCAAACCGATAGTCGTCAGAGGAGTCCAGCTACTTCCCGGACGTCCCAAATCCTGGTTAGGATAAGAAAAAAAGAAACCGTGGGTGACACATATCTATCGGTTATCTTAAGTAGCAACGGGGAAGTGTCATCCTTTAACCTCGCCTTTATTTATTTATTTATTTATTTTCGTTTTGATGTGTTCTCTTTTTGTTAGAGTGAAGAACTAAACGGCTTTTAGCTGGACATTTCATAATAGAATTTTAGATTAGGTAGAGAGTAATTGATGCAATCAATATCATATTTCAACAATTTTAAATTGCATGTTTCCCAAGTCCTAACCTTTCATCGATTTATTAGCTTTCCTAAGCTAAGATCCAGGTACAATTTCCTCCTTGAAAATTTTAATTAAAAAAAGGAAAAGATTCGGCGTAATCAACCGAAGAAAGATAGGGCCCTTAATGAAAAAACTTTATTGTCGATGGAATAAGTTTTAAAGCTACGATTGGATTTTTCACCTTAAACACAAAGAGATTCTTTTTTATGTTTGTTTCGGTTTGTTTTCTTACTACTTTTTACCCACGAGTAATAAACACGAATCCAAAGAAGGGTGTCCTCTGCAGAGGATGCGGAATAGGATATTAAGATTCTGTAGATAATATCGATACTGCATACAATAGAATCCTTTTTATACTGGAACTGCAAACAGTATTTGACCGATATATGAAAGTGATTTCATAGAGGGTTTGCGTAAGATGGCCGGAGATGGGGTGGAGAATGGGTGTGAAAAAAAGACAGAAGATGGAATCTCTTTTCCGGCCGAGACGCTGTCGAAATATTTACTTATCCACGAACAAAAAAGTGCTTAGCAGCCGTGTAAAATGTAAGAAAAGAAGTTATCTGAAAGAATTTCAATTTTATTATGGAATTTTGTGAGTCAATCGATTCCGTTTCCTTCATCTGTCTATTTTACACTAAGTGTTTGATGGTGAAGGCATGAAATTGTACTTCAATGATGCAGTAGTTTTAGGAAGTTTGAATCTGTCACCTGTCAGTTGTCAAAATGGTCTGGTCTATAAAGCAACGCACTTTCGATGCTACCAAATCCTTGACCTTCATTTCCATCCTTCCATAGTTTGAAGTTCTTTCTTGTTCTTTGGCATTTAGGAATGGTAGGATTGGTGTATTGATAATAAACGTCATTGCTTGCAAGATATTTTATTTAAAATTTAACGAAATAAACATTCTCTTCAATCTTTTCTAATTCCGTTCTTATTAATCTTCAAAGTTAAGGATGTTTCCCTACCCCATCCTGTACTTGAAACTGGTTCAGTCACAGGTTAAACGCCAGTGTTTTGAGAGTCAATTCCATTATTTTAAAATATCCTGAGTTGGCCACACTGATTTTTATATGGCAACACTGTGTACCTGACGAACATGTTTAGTTATGTATTTTAATAGGTAGGTTGACATCACTTAAATCCCAAAGGATTTTTCCATGATCCATTCTCTTATAATATCCCGATTACAATAAACGTATCCTACAATATCGTAAAAGGCAGAAAAAGGACGAATGGCTTTGACATTGAGCATGAACATTCAGTATGAACAATTCACGGAAATAAATAAAGTTTAAAGTGCTGCCAACCCAGGACAGTTTAAACTGATCGCCTTGCTTTCAGACTTTGAGTGAAATAGGTGCTTAAGACAGACGGGACCGAATCTCTTCGGTACAACACTCAGGACGACGAGTACAATCTTTACCACCCCTCGTAGATCGAAAATTCGACAAATGCCCGGCTAGATTTTTTTTCCGTATTTTTGAAATATCTCGGCTATTAAGCAAGATAGGACCGAAATCTCTTCGGTACAACACTCAGGGCGATGAGTACAGTCTTTTCCACCCCTCGGAGAAAATATCGATGAAAATTTAACCCTATAAGGCGCTAATGTGCCCTGCTGGGAGTTTGGCCTATCGTTTAGATTAATAAGGTGAACCTACTCGCCGAGGGGGAAGCACGGTTATCGAGCTAGGTAATATTTATAAGATGAAAAAATTGTCCAGAAAATTTATCAATTTCGAGCGGTCACAGCGCTCAAACGCGTTAATGTGCCTTCCTGGTAGTTTGTCCTCTCGTTTAGATTAACAAGATGAACCAACTTGCTCAGCGCGAAGCAGATTCATCAAACGGTTCTCGAGAAAATTTATCTCTATAACGCGTTAATGTGCCTTGCTGGGAGTTTGGCTTCTCGTTTTGATTAACAAGGTGAACATACTTGCCGAGGAGGAAGCAGATCCATCAAACGGTTATCGAGCTAGGTAATATTTATATGATGAAAAAGTTGTCCAGAAAATTTATGAAAGTTTGAACGGTCACAGCGCTCAAACACGTTAATGTGCCTTCCTGGGTGTTTGTCTCTCGTTTAGACTAACAAGATGAACCATCTAGCCGAGAGCGAAGTTGATTCATCAAACGGTTCTCGAGAAAATTTATCTCTATAGCGCGTTAATGTGCCTTGCTGGGAGTTTGGCCTCTCGTTTAGATTAACAAGGTGAACATACTTGCCGAGGAGGAAGCAGATCCATCAAACGGTTATCGAGCTAGGTAATATTTCTATGATGAAAAAGTTGTCCAGAACATTTATCAATTTCGAGCGGTCACAGCGCTCAAACGCGTTAATGTGCCTTCCTGGGTGTTTGTCCTCTCGTTTAGACTAACAAGATGAACCATCTGGCCGAGAACGAAGTAGATTCATCAAACGGTTCTCGAGAAAATTTATCTCTATAACGCGTTAATGTGCCTTGCTATGAGTTTGGCCTCTCGTTTAGATTAACAAGGTGAACCTACTTGCCGAGGAGGAAGCAGATCCATCAAACGGTTATCGAGCTAGGTAATATTTCTATGATGAAAAAGTTGTCCAGAAAATTTATGAAAGTTTGAACGGTCACAGCGCTCAAACGCGTTAATGTGCCTTCCTGGGTGTTTGTCCTCTCGTTTAGACTAACAAGATGAACCATCTGGCCGAGAACGAAGTAGATTCATCAAACGGTTCTCGAGAAAATTTATCTCTATAACGCGTTAATGTGCCTTGCTGGGAGTTTGGCCTCTCGTTTAGATTAACAAGGTGAACATACCTGCCGAGGAGGAAGCAGATCCATCAAACGGTTATCGAGCTAGGTAATATTTATATGATGAAAAAGTTGTCCAGAAAATTTATGAAAGTTTGAACGGTCACAGCGCTCAAACGCGTTAATGTGCCTTCCTGGGTGTTTGTCCTCTCGTTTAGATTAACAAGATGAACCATCTGGCCGAGAGCGAAGTAGATTCATCAAACGGTTCTCGAGAAAATTTATCTCTATAACGCGTTAATGCGCCTTGCTGGGAGTTTGGCCTCTCGTTTAGATTAACAAGGTGAACATACCTGCCGAGGAGGAAGCAGATCCATCAAACGGTTATCGAGCTAGGTAATATTTATATGATGAAAAAGTTGTCCAGAACATTTATCAAAGTTTGAACGGTCACAGCGCTCAAACGCGTTAATGTGCCTTCCTGGTAATTTGTCCTCTCGTTTAGATTAACAAGATGAACCATCTGGCCGAGAGCGAAGTAGATTCATCAAACGGTTCTCGAGAAAATTTATCTCTATAACGCGTTAATGTGCCTTGCTGGGAGTTTGGCCTCTCGTTTAGATTAACAAGGTGAACCTACTTGCCGAGGAGGAAGCAGATCCATCAAACGGTTATCGAGCTAGGTAATATTTCTATGATGAAAAAGTTGTCCAGAAAATTTATGAAAGTTTGAACGGTCACAGCGCTCAAACGCGTTAATGTGCCTTCCTGGGTGTTTGTCCTCTCGTTTAGACTAACAAGATGAACCATCTGGCCGAGAGCGAAGTAGATTCATCAAACGGTTCTCGAGAAAATTTATCTCTATAACGCGTTAATGTGCCTTGCTGGGAGTTTGGCCTCTCGTTTAGATTAACAAGGTGAACCTACTTGCCGAGGAGGAAGCAGATCCATCAAACGGTTATCGAGCTAGGTAATATTTCTATGATGAAAAAGTTGTCCAGAAAATTTATCAATTTTGAGCGGTCACAGCGCTCAAACGCGTTAATGTGCCTTCCTGGTAGTTTGTCCTCTCGTTTAGACTAACAAGATGAACCATCTGGCCGAGAACGAAGTAGATTCATCAAACGGTTCTCGAGAAAATTTATCTCTATAACGCGTTAATGTGCCTTGCTGGGAGTTTGGCCTCTCGTTTAGATTAACAAGGTGAACCTACTTGCCGAGGAGGAAGCAGATCCATCAAACGGTTATCGAGCTAGGTAATATTTCTATGATGAAAAAGTTGTCCAGAAAATTTATGAAAGTTTGAACGGTCACAGCGCTCAAACGCGTTAATGTGCCTTCCTGGGTGTTTGTCCTCTCGTTTAGACTAACAAGATGAACCATCTGGCCGAGAGCGAAGTAGATTCATCAAACGGTTCTCGAGAAAATTTATCTCTATAACGCGTTAATGTGCCTTGCTGGGAGTTTGGCCTCTCGTTTAGATTAACAAGGTGAACATACTTGCCGAGGAGGAAGCAGATCCATCAAACGGTTATCGAGCTAGGTAATATTTATATGATGAAAAAGTTGTCCAGAACATTTATCAATTTGAACGGTCACAGCGCTCAAACGCGTTAATGTGCCTTCCTGGTAATTTGTCCTCTCGTTTAGATTAACAAGATGAACCATCTGGCCGAGAGCGAAGTAGATTCATCAAACGGTTCTCGAGAAAATTTATCTCTATAACGCGTTAATGTGCCTTGCTGGGAGTTTGGCCTCTCGTTTAGATTAACAAGGTGAACCTACTTGCCGAGGAGGAAGCAGATCCATCAAACGGTTATCGAGCTAGGTAATATTTCTATGATGAAAAAGTTGTCCAGAAAATTTATGAAAGTTTGAACGGTCACAGCGCTCAAACGCGTTAATGTGCCTTCCTGGGTGTTTGTCCTCTCGTTTAGACTAACAAGATGAACCATCTGGCCGAGAGCGAAGTAGATTCATCAAACGGTTCTCGAGAAAATTTATCTCTATAACGCGTTAATGTGCCTTGCTGGGAGTTTGGCCTCTCGTTTAGATTAACAAGGTGAACCTACTTGCCGAGGAGGAAGCAGATCCATCAAACGGTTATCGAGCTAGGTAATATTTCTATGATGAAAAAGTTGTCCGGAAAATTTATCAAAGTTTGAACGGTCACAGCGCTCAAACGCGTTAATGTGCCTTCCTGGTGTTTGTCCTCTCGTTTAGATTAACAAGATGAACCATCTGGCCGAGAACGAAGTAGATTCATCAAACGGTTCTCGAGAAAATTTATCTCTATAACGCGTTAATGTGCCTTGCTGGGAGTTTGGCCTCTCGTTTAGATTAACAAGGTGAACCTACTTGCCGAGGAGGAAGCAGATCCATCAAACGGTTATCGAGCTAGGTAATATTTCTATGATGAAAAAGTTGTCCAGAACATTTATCAATTTCGAGCGGTCACAGCGCTCAAACGCGTTAATGTGCCTTCCTGGTGTTTGTCCTCTCGTTTAGACTAACAAGATGAACCATCTGGCCGAGAGCGAAGTAGATTCATCAAACGGTTCTCGAGAAAATTTATCTCTATAACGCGTTAATGTGCCTTGCTGGGAGTTTGGCCTCTCGTTTAGATTAACAAGGTGAACCTACTTGCCGAGGAGGAAGCAGATCCATCAAACGGTTATCGAGCTAGGTAATATTTCTATGATGAAAAAGTTGTCCAGAAAATTTATGAAAGTTTGAACGGTCACAGCGCTCAAACGCGTTAATGTGCCTTCCTGGGTGTTTGTCCTCTCGTTTAGACTAACAAGATGAACCATCTGGCCGAGAGCGAAGTAGATTCATCAAACGGTTCTCGAGAAAATTTATCTCTATAACGCGTTAATGTGCCTTGCTGGGAGTTTGGCCTCTCGTTTAGATTAACAAGGTGAACCTACTTGCCGAGGAGGAAGCAGATCCATCAAACGGTTATCGAGCTAGGTAATATTTCTATGATGAAAAAGTTGTCCAGAACATTTATCAATTTCGAGCGGTCACAGCGCTCAAACGCGTTAATGTGCCTTCCTGGTAATTTGTCCTCTCGTTTAGATTAACAAGATGAACCATCTGGCCGAGAGCGAAGTAGATTCATCAAACGGTTCTCGAGAAAATTTATCTCTATAACGCGTTAATGTGCCTTGCTGGGAGTTTGGCCTCTCGTTTAGATTAACAAGGTGAATATACTTGCCGAGGAGGAAGCAGATCCATCAAACGGTTATCGAGCTAGGTAATATTTCTATGATGAAAAAGTTGTCCAGAAAATTTATGAAAGTTTGAACGGTCACAGCGCTCAAACGCGTTAATGTGCCTTCCTGGGGGTTGTCCTCTCGTTTAGACTAACAAGATGAACCATCTAGCCGAGAGCGAAGTTGATTCATCAAACGGTTCTCGAGAAAATTTATCTCTATAACGCGTTAATGTGCCTTGCTGGGAGTTTGACCTCTCGTTTAGATTAACAAGGTGAACATACTTGCCGAGGAGGAAGCAGATCCATCAAACGGTTATCGAGCTAGGTAATATTTATATGATGAAAAAGTTGTCCAGAACATTTATCAATTTCGAGCGGTCACAGCGCTCAAACGCGTTAATGTGCCTTCCTGGTAGTTTGTCCTCTCGTTTAGATTAACAAGATGAACCATCTGGCCGAGAGCGAAGTAGATTCATCAAACGGTTCTCGAGAAAATTTATCTCTATAACGCGTTAATGTGCCTTGCTGGGAGTTTGGCCTCTCGTTTAGATTAACAAGGTGAACCTACTTGCCGAGGAGGAAGCAGATCCATCAAACGGTTATCGAGCTAGGTAATATTTCTATGATGAAAAAGTTGTCCAGAAAATTTATGAAAGTTTGAACGGTCACAGCGCTCAAACGCGTTAATGTGCCTTCCTGGGGGTTGTCCTCTCGTTTAGATTAACAAGATGAACCATCTAGCCGAGAGCGAAGTTGATTCATCAAACGGTTCTCGAGAAAATTTATCTCTATAGCGCGTTAATGTGCCTTGCTGGGAGTTTGGCCTCTCGTTTAGATTAACAAGGTGAACATACTTGCCGAGGAGGAAGCAGATCCATCAAACGGTTATCGAGCTAGGTAATATTTATATGATGAAAAAGTTGTCCAGAACATTTATCAATTTCGAGCGGTCACAGCGCTCAAACGCGTTAATGTGCCTTCCTGGTAGTTTGTCCTCTCGTTTAGATTAACAAGATGAACCATCTGGCCGAGAGCGAAGTAGATTCATCAAACGGTTCTCGAGAAAATTTATCTCTATTACGCGCTAATGTGCCTTGCTGGGAGTTTGCCCTCTCGTTTAGATTAACAAGGTGAACCTACTTGCCGAGGAGGATGCAGATCCATCAAACGGTTATCGAGCTAGGTAATATTTATATGATGAAAAGTTGTCCAGAAAATTTATGAAAGTTTGAACGGTCACAGCGCTCAAACGCGTTAATGTGCCTTCCTGGGGGTTTGTCCTCTCGTTTAGACTAACAAGATGAATCAACTTGCCCAACACTCAGGGTGATGAGTACAATCTTTTATAACCCTCGGAGATCGAAAATTCGACAAATACCCGGCTAGATTTTTTTCGTTTTTTTGAAATATCTCGGCTATTAAGAGAGATAGGACCGAAATCTCTTCGGTACAACGCTCAGGGCGATGAGTACAATCTTTTCCAACCCTCGGAGATCGAAAATTCGACAAAGGCCCGGCTAGATTTTTTCGGTTTTTTGAAATATCTCGACTACTAATTGAAGATTGAAAATTGACAAACGTGTCAAGTCTAATAGTGACAAAGTATCCAAATATGGCGGCGAAGTAGTTTCCGCATTTTACTGAGAAACGTCAAATATGACGTAAATGTCAGTCAAGGTCAGTCAAGTCAAAATATCTAATGAAACGAATTTAATATATTATGACATCAAATTTCCCGGTTTATTACAGACCTCTTCTTCGAACATATCCCCTCAAAATTCACCCCCTATCTCTCCCTCGTATAACTCCTTAAAGGATATAAAATGATTGATAACTTGCCTAATGACTAAATTGCTCGAAACACATAATGAGTCTTTTGAAGGTTTACCATTTACTTAATAACTATCAGCCTGTCTGTTCCGATTACACAGAAGATGCTACAGAAGAGGGTCTTGGTCCGGGGAGACTACCCTCCTTAAGAGAGCTGTGGCGAACGCTAACAACGTGTATAACTCCCCGTAATAGTAAACGCGGCGAAGCCGAGAGGGAGATGATGATGATGATGACTTATAGAAGGGTCGTCAGCGGACTTGGCAAAGTTTGACTAACAATGCGGACGTAAATGTTAGAGTGCGGTCTGTCGCGAGGTTTAATTCGGAATTTGAAATGTGTAAGTCGTCGAAGATCCTTTAAAACCTCTCTTAAATCTCACCATGGAATTGTAATTGTTCGTAGCAAAATTATATTTTTGTAATAATAAGAAACCGTATTGATACCCGAAGCGCAGCTTGTGGTTTAATTACAGGTTAATCGATGGATCTCTAGTCGATTCCGGAGCTTCAACATTCCAACTTCCTATCAAGTTTACATTGCACTTGTTGCCATTTCGCATATATTTAATTTCCCTACGTTATCACAACCTGCAGAATAGAATTGCAGGATGTGTTTGCACAAGAAGGTAGATCCTGGCCAATGTTGCAATTTTAGCTTACAATAGATTGAAAACCACCGCGAACTGTGTATGTACATTCATGCATTGGATAAAAGTGATGTTTGCTTTGATGAAATATTGTAGTTCGATCCAATTTCCAATATCTAAGTTTAAGAATAAATTTACTCTATATACGAGATGAATATATTTTAGTTTCAAAAAGCCAAGAATTGTTGTTTTATCGATAGGCATGGGTATAATAATTTATTTTTGGAATAAATTGATTTTGGAGATTTGTTTACATAATTCAACTAATTATCATATCAAAGTAGAGTAGAGAGCTCTTGGATATACATAACAGCGATTACAGTTTCAGTTGTGCTTTGAAGCGTTTTCCAGTTAAACATTACAGTGAGAGCGGTGGTAATTCCACTTCGAGCATTTTAAAACGCTCACACAGAATAAAAAAAAGCATTTTTACCGACATGCATACATATCTAGCAACAATAAACTGGCACATATTCATGCGTTACATAATATATACAACGAGATATAAAAGCAGGAGATAGACGTCTGAAAATGATAAAAAGCACCGTGTACAGGACGGGAAACGTATCCATCACGCGTTTCAAATGCAAATTGGATTATTTAGAAGTACCGTGTGTGTGTGTTAGACTGGATAATACCTTCTCTCCGTCTGTTTTCGTATAATTCAGATGAGATAATTGTATTTGCGAGGCTCTTTTAATGCCGTTAAAACGTTGGGGAATTTGTAGAAAGTTGTCGGCTAGTTCTAATTTCTAAATTCGTCCACGTTCCTGTATGCATCCGGATTAATTTGTGTGTTTTGTGTGTGTTGAGGGGGGACATACATAAAATTTTGATTACTGAAATTTAATGCTCCTTGCGGTCACATTGGTAACGGTATTAATAGGTACAATTTAATTAGTTCGGATGGCGAAGTTTCCCTTTTGCAAACACTATTATTAATTCAATGATTCTCCAGGTGTAAATGGATACTGTGGAATTAATTTATCCAAATGTTGAGTGTCATATAAGCATACGATTATGATTTTAGCAGTTTTGTTAAAAGTTTAATGATTGTTTATCGTCGATTTCGGTATTACCTTCTGTTCTATATTCAACTTTCAAAATTTAGCTTTAGTTCTTTTGACTTAATTCAAGTTACTCTTTAACATTTCTCATTATTTGCAGCATCCACTTTTCTTTTGGATCCTGATTGCATTCTAAGAAGCCCATAATGCTAGCATCGTAGTTCAAAGTAATCTTCTTAATTAAAATACTGCTATGAAAAGCTAGCTAAAGCTTCTAGAATTACTTCTCTTCTTTAACATGCCAGTACTAGCGAGAACATCTTTGTAATCTCTTGTTGAAAATCTCTTTATTGAGTATTTTAAAAATGAATTTTACACGGCAGATACTTTTGTGACATATATACACAAACTGCCATATTCAAGACTTACTCGAATACGCACTTGATTTAAAGTTACACTGTCCATATATTTTTCTTTTAAATATCAACACTTCCTCCAAAAGAAAAATAGTTCTAAATAACATTTAAAATCATACAGATGTAACTTTCAGCACGCCAATCCTTTCACGCAGCATCTCGTATCGGACTTTCTCCAATGGCTTCGTAAGTAGATCAGCCAAAGGAGGTTTGTCTTGACTGGCAATTCCAGCTAATTCAATCAACAACCTTTTCCAATCCAGATCCTAAATCCGTCTCTGTCGTTCACATACCCAGCTAGATGTCCATGAACAGCCTTGTCGTCAAATTTTGATCGGAAATTCTTTAATTTAATGATTTAAGTTTCCTACTGATCGTCCATACCACAGTTCATATGGAGATTTGTTTTGAATGGAAGATTTCCCAGTGCGATTCAAAAGATATGTGGCAGTATTACATGCTTCTGCCCACAGTTCTTTTGGCAACTGGCTGGAATTGAGCATAGAACGTGCGCATTCCAGAATGGTGCGGATTTCACGTTCGGCAACACCATTTTGCTGTGGTGTGCAAGGTGGAGTAATGCAATGCTCTATACCTCTTTCTACTAGTAATTCAGACACTTTCTTGTTATCGAACTCTTTTCCTCCATCGCACCTGAACTGTTTGATAACATGGCCATTTGTCTTGCCTTCATTCAAAAACTGTTTCAGGACGGTGCTGACCTCACTTTTCTGCTTCAAAAAGAAAACTCGGCGAAACTTGCTGAAATCATCTTTGAAGCACACGTAGTACCGCGCTTTTCCGAGAGACATCGTAGACATGGGTCCATTCACATCGGCGTGGATCTGTTCACCAATGCTGTTGTTCTATTCACTCGATTCCTGAATGGTAATCGATGCATTTTTCCCAATGCACATCCATCGCAGAATTCTTCCTTGCCCCCTTCCACCTTGATGTTCATCTTCTTCAAGACGCTTCTCACATGTTGTTTATGTTGATGACCAAATCTCTCGTGATAAATTTGTAGTGTGTCCGATGATGTCACCAAATTTACTTGAATAGGTTGTGCAGGTTTTACAACGCATATATCAAGTACGTATAGACCACGGCTGACATATCCAGTCATCATCGTTTTTCCCGTGGCTTTCACGGAGAACAAATGTGCACTTGCTTCAGGAACATAAAGAACATTTTGTAATTCAGCATTTTTCCAGACATTATTCAAACGCACTTGAATTTCCACAGTTCCCTCTCCATGAGCTAGCATGCTTACACCTCGTTTTCCAAGCGAAATCTTCTGAGGAACAGCGAACTTTGAATACGATACAAAATATTGTTTATTCGTAGTGACATGATTGGTAGCTCCACTGTCGCAGTACCATTTGTCGGCTTGAATATAGTTATCGGGTGAGGCACCAAAAACACAAGACAAAAAAGCAGTTTTGTTTTCGTACTGATTCTTTTTCACATGACACTCTGCTGCCCAATGACCTAACTGCTTGCATTTATGACAGGGAAATTTCTCTTTTGCACGTTTAATATTTTTCTTCGTTTTTTACCATTGTCACTTTTATTTTGCTGATTATTTTTCTTAAAATCACCGCGGACAACAAACGCAGCTGATTCCACCATGCTTTGGTCACGCAATTCAATCGTGCATAATTTTTCAATCAACAAATTCACAATTTGATTTGCCGACGGAATTGTGTCCCACAAATCTTTAAAATTGTCATACTCTTTCCCGAGCGTAGATAAAATTCTACTATTTAAAATTCTTTCGGACAAAACATTTTCCTTGTGCTTTTTCAATTCGTCGTTTAAATCCACGAAAAGCTTCTGCAACTTCGCAACATGTGTGCTGATATCTTCTTTGTCGTCACGATGAACACGAAAAAAGTATTCGATCAACATGTTTAATCGTTGCATACTGCTACGTTCGAATCGCGCACATAATTTGTCCCAAATTTCACTTGCGTGAACGCATGTTAACACGAGCTCGGCAACAGATTTTCCTAGTGCACCTGCTAACAAGCTTGCTGCTTTCGCATCATCCTTGAACCACTGTTGACGCACGGCCTTTTGTTCAGCAGTCGTGTTTTCCTGTAGTTCAGGACACTCACGTGTTCCGTAGACAATGTCTTCAAGTGCATACGCCCGAAATAACATTGACACATGCCATTTCCATTGCGCCCAATCTTCAGGCCCTTCGAGTTTATCCACTTGTATTTTATACTCACTACTACCGGTAGCCATTTTTAAAACTCACACAAAATTCAAATCGGCACGAGTTTACAAACTTTCCACGGGCAAATCTTCCTAGAAAATATTTATGACCAAAATAAAACACAGGTTTGCAATTATTCACGCGTGATCTGGGCCCATAACCTGTTGAAAATCTCTTTATTGAGTATTTTAAAAATGAATTTTACACGGCAGATACTTTTGTGACATATATACACAAACTATCATATTCAAGGCTGACTTCTCAGGGTTTCTCTCAATGTTCCTTTCGCTCAGTATATTACTTTCTATTAAGTTATTTCATTGACAGTATTTCGTTTGTAAACGAGTTACTAATCCTTCTTCTTTTTTACAATTTAAACTGGTTCTCGATTTGTCATATGGACTGTCAATCATCGCTGTCACATTGATAGATAGTATACGGGGGCACAGAATAGACCACAAGCGACACTGATGGTGGGGAAACGAATGTAGTCACGTGGTCAGCGGCCATTTTGAAAAGGGTTCCTAATCAATGAGTGGTGTCAAGTGGTGCTTACGTTTGTTGGTGTTTACGTGTGATTAGAACAACGGCTTGTATCAATTTTAGTTAAAAATGACATGTAGACAATCCCCTATGTGATTGAAGTGGTAAATTGCTGGTCCACACATAGTGAATGCAATCCTTATTTTGGAAAAGGTAGAGGTAGTGAATACATTGATTGAAGGAATACCTAAAGATGCGCAATCTATGACAGTTGACACAAATCTCAGATCCATCAAATGGAGATTTGCATTTGATGGATCTGAAATTGCTGTCAACTTTCATAGGTTGCCCATCCTTATGGTATGTATTCCTTCAATCAACGGTGAATGGTTTCAGAAGAATCCAATCAAACTGAACATATTTGCCTTAACGGAATACATTCACTTCAATCAGTATGAAAGAATACACCTAATAAGTATATCTCCTTGTACTTTTATTTATATTTTAAACTAAGACAGTGAATATTATTATATTCCATTCTGTGTATATAATGTATTCGTAAGTAAATATAATTTTATGATAAAATTATCGACGATGTTTAAATTGAATTTAAACTCCCATATTTTGCCGCCTTTTATTTGACAAGTTACCCTTCTCAAAAATGGCATGAAGGTCATTGAAATCGTACTTGAAAGATAAAAGGCGCCGACGACTAGTGTCGTTTCTGGTCTATTCTGTGACGAGGGTGAATCTAGAAATAAGGTTCCTAAAGAGCTTCAACTGCACAGGACGGTTTCTAGTGCAGTGTTGCAGGGAGTTTAGTACGGGTCGAAATAAAGTCCACGATGAAGAACACAATGGAAAACCGCCAGTTTAGGAGGCGGTTATCGAGATGGTCCAACGCGAACGCTTCAAAACAGGAAGTGTTTCATTTCACTGCTAAAACGAAACAAATATCCAAAGAATGACGTCACTCAGGGTCATTAGTCTTATGGTCATATTTATAGTTCGTGCTTGAGGTTGTGGCATGCGATTTTGACAGATTTATAATGACATTTACGTCAAAATCGCGTGCTCAAGCATTGGCGCAACCTCAAGCACGGACTGTAAATATGACCCTTAAAGAAGTTCAAACAAACTTCTTCTGCTGGCAAAGTCATGACAAAGTTAGGATTTTTTAGGATCGTAAGGGCATACTGCTGATCGATTTCATTGAACGTGGGACAACAATCAACTCAGACAGTTATCGAGCAACACTAAGAAGACTCAGCCAGTGTAACGCTGCTTCACCACAACGTCCGACTTCACGTCTCCCGTCAAATTCAGGAACTTTTGACACACTTTGAGTAGACGCCGTGGCTGGACACTGTTATCTGTCATGTTTCAATCATCGCTGTCACATTGACAGATAATATACATCGCTATCTGTACAATTAACCTCCAGAAGTTAAAGACTGATTCATGATATGTAATTTTAGTTAAAACGTCAAATTTTTTGATCGATACTTCACATTCTGACTTAATATTAAAACATTCTTTGAACAAGAATTTACTAGCGTTTTTCACGTTAATGTTTACTTGTGTTTTATCAATGCAGTCTCCTTTATTATGCTGCACATAATCGAGGCCTTCTAGGAAATAATTTTGTTAGGGTTTCTAGTGATATCTTCCTGTAGGAGGGTCCACAGTACGCTACCAGATATTGGAGCGGCGTTTTTTTTAGCTTTTGATTCAATACATCCCATAATATTTCAATGGGATTGTGATCAAGACATTGACGGGGAGGCGGTGGAGGGCAGTTCATAACTGTAAGGCTGCCTTCCTCTCCCTTTTCTTTCAAGTAATTGCAACATATCTTCAGTGTATGTTTCGGGTCATTGTCGTGCTGAAATGTGAAGTTTTATCAAACTTGATGTATGTAAATTTTTAGATTTTCCTGCAAAACTCTCCAAAATAATCACTGACACTTTTCCATGTTTGTCAGACGATCTTCGAACAAATACCTGTCTGCCTAAGTCATAAATTTCGAATTTAGACTCGTTGTTCCACAAAACCTTTTTCCAGTCTTCATTACGATTCGGCGATGTTCTGCTAGCGTCGTTTTTTCTGCCGTTCATTTATATTTTTGTTGGAAAAACTAGCATTATTTGCAAGTCGGACGTTGTAGTTTACTGCTTGCTTGCTGATGTTTGATTCGCGTGCAATTTGTCAGTTGCTTTTGTCAGTTTTGTGGTAACCAACAATTAGTGCACGCATCTCTACGGACAGTTCTTAATAATGTTTGACCATATTGGTACAATTACGAGGGAGCGTTTTTATATTCGCGGAATGGGGGATAAGGGGTGGAAATAAAAAAACCAAATTATTTTTCTTTTTCAATATATTCACCTGCAAGACGGATTCATTTTTCACAACTTTCAATTAATTTATTTATACCCTCATAAAAAAAAATGATTTCTCTTTATCTGCAAAATACGCCGAAACTGCCTTCTTGGCTTCATCATCGGCAGTAAATTTTTTACCCCGCAGCTCTTTTTTCATTTTCGGAAACAGGTAGTAATCACTCGGGGCCAGGTCTGGGCTGTAGGGTGGGTGATGCACAATTTCGAAGCCCACCTTATGCAGGGCAGCTAACGCAACGCGGCTCTTGTGGACGGGCGCGTTGTCGTGCAAAAGCAGCACACCTTTCGTCAATTTTCCCCGTCTTTTCTCTTTGATGGCTTCTTTTAGTCGCTCTAATATTGAAGCGTAATATTCTCCGGTTATAGAAACACCTTTATCTTTATAATCAATCAACAATATTCCTTCTGAGTCCCAAAATACCGTTGCCATGAGTTTCCCAGCTGATTGTGACACTTTAAATTTCTTGGGAAGTGCTGTGCCCTTTTTATGCCACTGCATGGAGTCTTGTTTGGACTCAGGTTCATAATGATGAACCCAAGTTTCGTCTCCGGTAACAATTCGACTCAATACACCATCCTTGTCTTCATTACAAAGGTCCAAAAATGCACGCGAACGCTCTACGCGCTGTTGTTTTTGCCGCGGCGTGAGCATTCTCGGCACCCATCTTGCGCTGACCTTAGACATGCCGAGATGATCGTGTAGGATTTTAAAAATTGTTGTATCGGATACTCCAACCATTTCTGTGAGTTGTTTCTTCTTTAGTCGAGCATCTTCGAGTACAATTTTTTCAACTTTTTGGATAAGTGCTGGCGTGGTCACCTCAATGCTTCTGCCCGGCCTCGGGTCGTCTTCAAGGGATTCCCTTCCTTGTTTAAATAAACTATGCCACTTGTACACCATGGTTTTTCCTGGGCAAGAGTCGCCGTAAACCAATGACATCTCATTCATTATGGTCGCGACTGATTTTCCTTGCCTGGTAAGAAACTTTATAACGGCACGATATTCGATTTTTTCCATATTTCACTTTTCACTCCTGATTATGTTACTTGGTTGACGATAGCTCAAAGACTAACTGTCTAACTGTGGTCTTTCTTGTTCGCTGCTAGGGCCGAACTTTTGTTCATAGGCCCTTTATTCCTCATGTGCAAGGCCTCATTCTAGCCTGGAAAGTGATAGATGTTGTTTACTTCCGGTGATTGTAAAATGTGGAAAGGATTTGCATCGTCATGGTTTAGGCATCCTCTATAGCTAAGGCTCGTCTTACGCGTGTTCTGGGTGGAGGTCTATCCGGGTCGAGTTCCGCAAGGTGGCCAATAAGGGGATTAGCAGATCTTCTGATCCCTTCGATGGTTCTGTTCGCCAGGTGTAGCACGTGTTGTTTGAGTGCGGGAACGCCGAGATCTTCGCGTAGCTGCGTGTTTCTGACGAACCACGGCGCACCGGTGATCAGGCGTAGGGTGCGACTTTGAAGGGACTCTAACCTCTGGAAATGGGATTTGGCCATGCTGGACCACGTGAGGGCACCGTATGTTATAATTGGCCTCAGGAAAGAAAAGTACATCAGTATCTTGATCCTCAGAGACAGCGTGGACTTAGGACACATCAGCGGATATAGGTAGGATCTGGCCGCGTTGAACTTGTTGACTATATGTTCCATGTGTTGCTTAAAAGTCATGCGGGAATCAAGCCTCATACCTAAGTAAACTACCGACGGACTCCATGGTAGTCTGAAGCCTCCCACCATGATGTTGTCGGGGGGAGGACGAGTTCTTCTAGTGAACCTCACTGCGACGCATTTGGAATTGTTGATTTTGAGCCGCCATCTTGTTGCCCATTGCAAGATATCATCCAGCGAATGCTGTAGTCTGCGCCGCAGTAAGTCTTCATCCCTCGAGGCTGTGAAGATGGCTGTGTCATCCGCATATATTGCCAGATCCGTGGCCACGTGTCTGGGGAGGTCGCTCATGAAGATCAAGAACAGACTTGGGCCCAGCAATGACCCTTGCGGTACTCCCGCCTCCATTGGTCTAAATGACGAAATGTCCGAGCCGTATCGGGTCGCGAAGGTTCTACCAGTTAGATATGACTGGACCAGCCTCACCAGATTTGGATTTACCCCTCGAGAGATCATCTTAAAAACCAGACCCGGATGCCACACAGTGTCAAATGCTCGAGCGATGTCCAAAAACACCGCCCCTAGAGTCTCTTTCCTTTCGAGGGCGTCGCGGATGGCCTCAGTTAATCTGAACAACTGGTGCTCGGTGGAGTGACCCTCCCGAAAACCAAATTGTTCATCCTGGAGGATTTCCTGGACAAAAATTTCCTCCTTGAGCCGATTTAGGATGATTGCCTCTGCGATTTTTGCGACGCTCGATATGAGAGAAATAGGCCTGTAATTTTGAGGAAAGAGAAGGTCTTTTCCAGGTTTGGGTATGGACACCACTACAGAGCTTTTCCAGATGTTTGGGAAGTGATTTAACCTGAGAACCTCATTTACGATATGTGAGATTCGGTCGACAACATGTGGTGGTAGTTTTTTGAGGGCAACATTTGAGATGCCGTCAAGACCTGGAGCCTTGCCGGGTTTAAGAGCTGATATACAAGATTTGACCTCATCGGTGGTGGCGGGCGCGATGCGTTCGCCCTCAAGATTGGGCAGGGCCTCAAGGCTCGCCTCGATCGTCCCCTCGAACTCTTCATCCTCATCGGAGTCGTCGTCCGAGAGGGAACCATGCACGGATTGGAGATGGTCCGCTAAGATTTCCGCCTTTTCAGAGGAGACATAGGTTACTCCCTGTGGGCCCTGCATAGGGCGAATACCTTCCGACCTGTTTTTGTTTAACTTAAGAGCCTTTGCCATTTTCCACAGCGAACCATCACTTGTGCCAAGAGAGGACACCTTCTCCCACCATTTGGACTCCCGAAACTCCTTCAGAGATTGCCTGAGTTTTCTGCCAAGTAGATTTGAGGCAGCAATGTCCGCCGGGTGGCCAGTTCTTTCGGCCTGTTTTTTGGAGCGTCGTCTGTCCCATAATAAGAGCCTCAGATGATAGGGAAGCCACCTGTCAGTGTGTGGCTTTTTGTACGAAGTCGCTGCCTTAATGCATTCAGAGATGCCATTTGTTAGTTTAGTCGCAGCCTCCTCGAGTGCGAGAGCGTCGCGGAATTCGGCATTACCTTCCAAAAATAAGGAATCGATGTTTGACTGAAACTCGTTCCAATTTACTGTTCTGCGTAGGTCTTCCGATGAATTCACGGCCCCGCCCCCAAAGACACCAAAATGGGATTATGGTCAGAGGAGAGGTCGGAGACCACCTGTACATCCAGGCTGAAGGGGATGTTTTTTGACAGAGCTATGTCCAGGATGTCCGGCCTGACGTCGGGACGAAAGAACGTTGGGGCATTCGGGGAATGCACGCAAACCGGGACAGAAGAAAGAAGACTGTGCAGTTTTCGACCATAACCGTTCGCGACTCTGCATCCCCACGAAGGGTGCTTCGCATTAAAATCACCGACCGCCAAGGCCGGAACATCCGACGGAAAAAGGATATCAAAATCACTCCGATCAAAGTCACGCTTCGGAGGAGCGTAAACCGAGAAGATATCGAGCTTCTTTAGTCGAGCATCTTCGAGTACAATTTTTTCAACTTTTTGGATAAGTGCTGGCGTGGTCACCTCAATGCTTCTGCCCGGCCTCGGGTCGTCTTCAAGGGATTCCCTTCCTTGTTTAAATAAACTATGCCACTTGTACACCATGGTTTTTCCTGGGCAAGAGTCGCCGTAAACCAATGACATCTCATTCATTATGGTCGCGACTGATTTTCCTTGCCTGGTAAGAAACTTTATAACGGCACGATATTCGATTTTTTCCATATTTCACTTTTCACTCCTGATTATGTTACTTGGTTGACGATAGCTCAAAGACTAACTGTCTAATAACAATGAAACTTCGTATTTATACTAATTATGAGTCGCTGCACAGGCCACGCCCCCAATGCGCCTAATCACCCCCCTACAACCCGCTCATTCCGCGAATATAAAAACGCTCCCTCGTAACTAATGTAGGTATGTTAGAATTTGCAGGTAACAATTCGATTTTGTCTTTACTTCATAACGAAGATTTAAGAAATGTAAAATTCACCAATTACCTGTAATTTTAGAGAACTTTAGTCGATGCCCAAACTTCCGTGAGCGGTAGTGTAGGTATCTATGTACAGGGGGAGGGAGAAAATACGATTTACTAGAAGAATTGAAACTGCGATGTAATAGCCTCACTTTAACTTTATTTTCGTCTACATATTGTAGTTCTAGCCCGTATAAGGCTATAAATTCTAAAAGTTTGTCGGTGAATTGCCTACGAGGCCCGCAATGTTAGAAACGGCATGTGGAATGTAATTAAGTAACGTAGCATAGAGCGCAGGTTTATAATTAATTATTACAAGATTATTCCATGCGGAATCTTGATTACTAACTATATATTCCCGTTCCCGTTACATAAATTGTGGAAGTTTTTTCCACTTTGAAGGGGATGCAAGCATATTCGTATACATATATACAGAGAGATCAGTGCATCAGTCATTATTATTTACCTACCAATGCTTTCGACTGTAAATGAAGTTGTGCTGCGATATGGATATGATTGTATTTCACCAAAGATAAATGTTAACATAGCTTTCAGTAGAAGGGTAGCTTTATCACGTCACAGGGTAAACATGGTTTTCTGTAGATACGCACGCTTTCAAGAAAGTTCGATATTATTTCGAAGTTATTGTTTGACAGTCTACTTCTATGTCATCAAATATATCGCACATATTCTTCGTTAATACTACTACAATGCAATACATTTCCATTCTAATTTCCTATCCTCTTTAGAAAAAGACGAGGGAGGAGCACCGCAAAACTTGCGGGCGAACGTTGAAATTTTGACGGTTAAAACAGTTTAACTGGGAACGCAAGGGAGCAATACGTCTTCCTTGGGACTGACACGTTGAATTATGTGCGTCAGAGTCGTGTTAGGCGTGTGCTTCAACAACGAAATGTCATTGAAATATAATTTTCTATCGTGTATGTATGTATGTACGCTAAGGTGGGAAGCTATTGTAGACCGACAGAATTTCCTCAAACTTGACAGAGATGAGTTTGAAAAGGGAAATTAGGAAAGAAATGTAGTATTAGACGTCTTCACGTAATAATCGCGATGTAAACTGTCTATAGACGTCCTCGTATGATTAATGCTACTCCTAAATGTATCAAAAATTGAATAATATGATTTACTAAATTTTTGACCGTGACATTATTGAATTATGTGTTTCTTTTGAGATAGAGTTCTTTTTATACTAACTAATCTACCAGGATTTGAAGTTTAGTTTCTCTTGCAAGGTAAAAGGGACGGTCACGTTTAGAATAAGGTCTTCAAGCAATGTACAGCAAAAAACAGATATGCTTAATCAAGTAATATAGAATAGGTCCTACAGAAGAATTAGGCACAATATTCTCATCTCTTGTATTGCAATCCCTGTATTGCTAGTTTCTCCAAAAACGCATTTTTAATTTTTAAGGATAATTCTTCACATTTGTGGCCCGTGTCAGCTTGACGGTTGCCAAAGTGTTGTCAAGCATATCAATCCGATCATTCTAAAATAAAATCTTATCATCTTTGTCAATACAATAACTACAAATTCAGCAAAAATCTAGTGCGCGTTTGTCAATTATACAGGGTGTTTCTGAATTGATACGAAAAATTTCAAAGGGTGATTCTTTAGCAAAAATTAAGGGGGGTCTTTCATATAACTTTTTGTTCAACACCCTTTTCCCTCCAAGTTACAGCCCTTTAAAATTAAGTGAAAAATTTTGTTTTTATTTAATATATCCACTTTGGAAAACTTTAGAACAATGAAATTTGGCAGATAACTGATGCTAATAAAATGACAGTTTTTGAGTGTTTTTGTTACCCTAAAATGTAGTTACAAGGGGCTGAAAAAAACAACCCCTATAATATTTTGCAAACAGAGCTTTTAAATGCGCCTATATTTTCCTATCTAAAAAATTGATTTAAAAAGACAAACTCAATCTGCAACTTTTTTATGTCTTGACTTTTTATCATAAAATTGTTAGTTTGATCACAAAAAAATAAAACACTGCTCAGACTCTTTTCCCATAAATTCAGTTCTTCAGAGATTAAAGAATAACCCAGAGAAAATCAGGACAATAAAACTATTTGTCATGTGACTTCATTTGACAGCAGCTTACTTGATTTTTTTAATAAATAATAACCTTTTTTGTGAATTTATGGGAAAAGAGTCTGAGCAGCATTTTATTTTTTTGCCGATAACATTGTAATAACGATGACATTGTAATAATAGCAAAGGCAAGTATGAGGGGATTCTTTGTGACCTGGTACAAACAAGCCTTAAAATCACCAGTGAATGGTGTCGATCAGTGGGGCTGAGCATCAACTCCGCAAAAACCACGATTGTACCGTTCACTAGGAAGAGAAACATTTCGAACATGAAAGACATCCACTTGGATGGAACAGAACGCAAATCAGAAGTTAAATACTTAGGAATAACCCTAGATTCAAAACTTCTGTGGAACAGACACATAGAACTGACAATGAATAAGGCAACAAGGGCCTTAATGATATGCCGGAACCTGGCAGGTAAAACTTGGGGCTGCAACCCAAGTATACTACGATGGCTGTACGTCAGTATAGTAAGACCTATGGTAACGTACGGGGCAATATCCTGGTTCCAGAAGGTCACTAAAGTTACAATCAGGAATACCCTTGACAAGTTGCAACGGCTGGCATGTGTATGCATCACCGGAGCCATGAGAACATGCCCAACTGCGGCCCTAGAGGTTATTTTAGACCTCTCCCCCTTACACATAGTGGTGGAGGGAGCGGCCCTTGCGGCTATGCACTGACTGACCAGGGCGGGGACTAGAAGGGGCGAGACTCCGCACCAGAGAGCATGGACATCTCAAGCCGGGCTCTCCCCACTTCTAAGCCTACCAAATGATGAAATGGTCAAGGAATATAGCTTTGAAAGGAATTTCCTCACCAAGCTAAGTAATAAGAGAGAGTGGGTAGGAGAACACTCCACGTACTCCCTAAAGGAAAACACTATCAAGTGGTATGTGGACGGGTCTAAAACCGATAAAGGAACAGGTGCAGGCATATTTGGGCCAGGAACCAAATATTCCGAGCCAATGGGGACATACCCCAGCGTCTTCCAAGCGGAGATCAATGCAATTGGAAGATGTGCTCAACTGAACCTAGACAGGAACTATCGGAAGCAGAGCATTGCAACTTTCTCCGACAGTCAAGCAGCCCTAATGGCGCTGAGCTCTAACACGATCAGCTCGAAATTAGTCTGGGAATGTCTTGATAGATTAAACAACCTGGGCAAGAATAATAGAGTTGCACTATACTGGGTACCAGGACACACTGGAATCAGAGGCAACGAAGAAGCTAATTCACTAGGAAGAAAGGCCGGTACAACTCCGTTTGTGGGACCTGAACCGTTCTGTGGTATAGGGACGAGCACCTACAAAAAGAACTTAAAGATCGGGAAGAGAGCCTCAGAGCATCCCTCTGGGAGAATCTTCCTGGTCTGAGACACTCCAAGATCTTCCTTGGAAACTACAATAAGCATAGAGCAAAAACTTTGCTGGAACGTAGCAGGAATGGATTGCGCATCCTCACAGGGTTCCTTACAGGGCACTGTCACTTTGGTGAACACATGGCAAAGATAGGTCTAAAACAGAATAGCGACTGCAGGTTCTGCGGGGCTGAGGATGAAAATCCGTAACACCTCACATCTTACTGCACCGCTATCATAGAAACCCGAGCCAGCCATCTCGGTAAAGACGTTATAGACGAAGAAGACATACCTTCCCTGAAACCATCACAGCTAATGCAGTTTATCAAAGCTTTTGGACTGGATGGGGAGCTGTAGGAGCGGGCATACCCCCAGCAGCTTACAGCTCACGCAAGGGGGCACAATAGATCAATAGGTCGCAGCGAAATATCACCCTCATTTCAAATATACAATCTACAATCTACTCTTCACGATGTAAAAACACCAGTAAGACGCCGAAATGTCAGAATTTTTGAGATTATTGCTGCTGTAAGAGCTAGTTTTGCACAAGATCCAAATTTATCAATTCCTCGTCGTGCTCAAGAGTTAGGACTTTAAAAACAACAACTTGGCGAATTTTGCTAAAAGATTTAAATTTACACCCGTATAAGATTGTTTTGAACCAAGAACTTAAGCCACTGGACCGTTGTCGGCGCCGCGAATTTGCTGCTTGGAGTTTAAAACAACTTGAAAGTGGTCGCAATTTTTCGGAAAAAATTATTTTTTCAGACGAAGTTCATTTTTGGTTAAATGGTTACGTAAATAAGCATAATTGCCGTTTTTGGTGTGAAAACAATCCACAACAGATTCACGAGAAGCCTTTGCATCCCCTCAAGGTAACTGTATGATGTGGTTTATGGTATGGTGGTATCGTTGGACCATTTTTTTTTCCAAAATGAGATTGGAAATTCAGTTACAGTGAATGGTCTGAAGGATACCGACAATTTTTTTATAGCCAAATTTGGATGTGCTTGATTTAGAAGATATGTGGTTCCAGCAAGACGGCGACAACTATCGTCATACTGCAAGGAAAGGTTGGAGAAACGATAATTTCAAGGAATTAAACTGTACCCTGGCCTCCAAGAAGCTGTGATTTCTCTCATTTATATTACTTTTTGTGAGGTTATTTAAAATCTAAGGTTTATACAAACAGCCCACAAGCACTTGATGCTTTGAGATTGAACATTGAAGGGTGCATTCGTAAGATTACGCCCGATTTATTGCATAAAGTCATGGATTCGTCGAATTCACTCGTGTACACGAAGCCGCGGTGGACATTTAAACGAAGTGCTATTCAAAACATAAACATTTTAAAATCATATCGTTCGTATTGGAAAATCCTGTCAAAATTCGAATTTGGACGCGTACAGCTGAATGCGATGATGAAGAAACTGGACAGGTTTGGAAGATGTTGTAGGCCGCTATCTAATGTCATACTCGTACAGCTCTCTGAGCGAATGCTACTCGATATATTGAAGAGATGTTTACGAATCATGTGACACCTGTCAGACCTCTTATAAGTCCTACTAGATTTATTTTCCAGCATGATAATATAAGACCACATGTATCAGGCCAGACAGAGACCAGATACAATTCCTGGAAGAAGATGGAGCGTTTGTGGGATGAATTGGATCGGAAGCTCAGGGGTCGACCTGTGGCACCCGAAACTCCTCAACAGCTTCTGAAGAAGTTCAGACTTTACTGATTACTCTACGAGAAAAAATTACAGAGAGAAGATGCCCAAAGGTGGATTATTTTTGCAGAACAATGCCGCTGCGCACAAATCGTGATTTGTCTTTCCTCAATTGAAAAAAAAAGGTTAGAAGGTCGTAAATTTTCTTCCAACGAACGAAGAGGTGGAGGCCCGAGGTAAAAAATTTCTTTTGAAAGGTCTAGAGGCGTTGCAGATTCGTCGTTTGTTTGTTTCTACAGGGTGACATAGAAAAAGTACATTGCATAGTGCCACACAATAGAGGACACTAAAATAAGAAAAAAAGTTCCTATAAATATGGGTCCGCAAGACCTTCGGTTAAAAGATACGGGGTGTTGAATTTTTTTTTATTTATTTGCAAAAACAATGATTAATTAAAACAAAAAATTAAGTTTTTAGAAAATGTTCAAATTGTTGCCCTTGTACTTGAATACATTTTTCTATTCTTCTTCTTAATGATTGACGGCATCTTTGAAATATTCCTGGGTTATTACGAAATCTATCTGCCGATTCCATAATTCTTATCCACAATTGTTCTTCATTATGTATTTCTACAGCATAAACTTCATTTTTCATAAATCCTCAAAATGAAAAATCGAGGGGATTAAGGTCGGGACTACGAGCTGGCCAGGGTACAGGCCTCCCTCGACCAATCCACATATTTCCAAATCTCCTGTCCAAATATTCCTTTGCCACTCGAGAAAAGTGAGCTGGCGCCCCATCATGCATGTAATACATTCTTCCAGTAATGGTCAATGGGACATCCTCTAATAATGTGTTTAAATCATTCTCCAAGAAATTTCGATACAGTGCACCTGTCAATCGATTGGGCAATCGAAATGGGCCAATTAAATAATTGTCAATTATACCTGCCCACACATTAATTGAAAACCCATATTGGTGACTTCGAATTACAGTTTGATGAGGATTTTCATCACTCCAATGGTGCATGTTATGTAGGTTCAGTATACCATCACGACTAAAACCAGCTTCTTCAGTAAACAAAATTGATCAAATAATGTTTTGTCTTTGGTTTTGCAACCATTGGCAAAATTGTACACGAGGAACAAAGTCATGTTCCAATAGTGAATGAATTTTTTGGAAATGATATGGGCGGAGAAGTTGTTCTTTGAAAATTTGTCTAACTGATTCACGGTTAAGGTTTCGTACCGCTGAACTTGTTTTTCTGGTGCTTGTTCTTGGATTATTTTCAACCATTCGTAAAATAGTTTCTTCGTTTCGCACAGTGCGACGAGTTCTGGAAACTCCACTATTCAATTTTGGTTTTCTAAAACAGCCATCTTCTCTCAAACGCCTATGCACATCAATAAATGTTCGAACATTAGGAACTTGTCTTAAAGGATATCTTTCTCGATAAATACGTTGAGCTTCGTAAGAATTTGATCTAGCTTCGCCGTAACACATAATCATGTCCCTGTATTCTTCAAAAGTGTAGTGAACCATTTTTGAAAGCAAATTTGAATAATCAGTGAGAAAACCAATGAAAAACTTAATCACGAACACAAAATTCCTCAAACAACAATTACATCAGTTTGACAAGTGTCATTATGACACATTATTCAATTGTTATTTTTTGATTAATTAGCGTGCATTGTCGGCTTTCAGATGCATTTGTACTGGAACCATAGATATTCAAAAAAAAAACCCAAAAAAAGAAATAAAATTCAACACCCCGTATCTTTTAACCGAAGGTCTTGCGGGCCCATGTTCATAGGAATTTTTTTCTTATTTTAGTGTCCTCTATTGTGTGGCACTATGCAATGTACTTTTTTATGTCACCCCGTATAATAGGAGAAGAATTTTTTCAATACCCCTCGTATATACTAGGTTTGTTAATTATTTTATTACCAAAACAAAAATTTGCAGATTTCACTCGAATTAATTCCGTATTACTCTCATTAATACATCTCTATTAATTCATCGAACGTTTGACGGAGGAATCTCCGAACGCTCATAAATCTTCAGAACAATACCAGCGTTATCTGTAAACCGAATACCCCAAAGCAACATCGCTCGTATTTCATGATATGAAAACATCGAAATTGTAATTCCCACAATGGAAATATAGCCTTCTTGTAATTGTAGGGGGTCTAACCGATACTTTAAAAGTTAATTTCAATCGAATCCAATGTAATCATCTAATTCACCTTATTTATCCCTGCGTCTCCTTTCAAATTTACGCAAAAAAATTTTATTCAACCCTTAGGTTTAGCACTAAAAGGAGTTCTACTTCGAAGTAGACGTAGTAGAAACAGAAAGGAAAAAATGTGTTCATTACGTTTATATATAGTCTATAATAAGCATATACGAAATTGAATTTTAAATTGCCACCTCACATAAAACGCAGCGCTGCTTCGCTGCCATCATGTAAAGTAGAATGTTAAAATTGAAGAGAAACAGGGAGTGCATAATGTAATTAATACCATAGACGTATGTGTATGCATACACCGAAACAAATATTAGATCAATGTGATGTGTGGGTGTATTAAATAAAATTAAACGAAATCACCATGAAAAAAAAAAAGAGATATGCACAGGACGCTAACACAGTTAATTAAAATCGATTTTAATACACTTTGGGAATATCGACAATTAATATTTTACGAGTTGTAGCTTAACATTTATGACAGCTATAAAACGTATTCGGTGGGAATCGAATGGAATCGAACGATCAGGCTTGACAACCTAACCGGGTATTCGGGCGTATTTTCCCTGAATAACAATTTTTAATCCTGTGGGTATTGAATCCCATCTAATTTTAATTTTCTACTCAAATGATTCTTCGCTGTCGGATAGAATTTGCACGGGGTTGTGTTTTTTAAACTTTCGAAATTGATACCTACGTTTTGATATAATGCTATTGTTTCTGCCACCTTTTTTTAAAAAAGGAATATATTCAGATTTGTGTTATGTAATTGTGTGTAATCTCTTAACATCAAACGAGACCTTGTTTGGGCCGAATAGATCTAGCTAGTGTGATTAAATATCATTAGCATTCTTCTATACAAATCTACAAATCCAAGAAGAATTGTTACATGAACATTATGACTGCAATAAGTCGTTTGAAAATCACAGCATTACATCACATTATTTTAATTTGGAACCGTTTGCGAACAAATTGTAATCTATGAATGAAGAATTTAACACTCGGTTTCCAAATTTTAGTTTCGACGAAACAACTTTAAACATTTTCTTTGCGAAGTTTGTTAATGTATAGGTATACTTAATCCTCACAATTTAAACAGTAAAATTGCACTGAATCCATACTTCTCCTTTGGTATCTTTAGAATACTCGAAGACAGTAAAGACATATTGCTTCATCTTCTTCATCAGAGGAAGAACTTGATGCTTCTCTTTGACGTTTGCTAAAATTCTGTCGTTTTACTGGATTAACGTCTTTTTTCCTTTTCCGTTTCGTTTGTTCTTGTTTTTCTGTTTTCCTTTTTTCTCGGCATTTTTTGCTACCTTCAGAATTTTTCTTGCTTCCTTTTGTCTTTCTTGAGCTGCTTTATTTTCAATTTCTTCTTGTAATTGATCTCTATATGGAGTGCTTGTCAAGATTGTGGTTTTCCTTTTTTGCGTTTCGATCGAACAGGCATTGATTGCTGTATACATATTAAAAGGTTGGCTGTTTGAAACATGGTTACCACTCGTCCTGGATGACTGCGCAGCCATGAACTTTTACCTTTGCGTCATAAAATATACTTAGAGGTTTCATAAAGCTCACGTCAAGTGACTACAATGGAACGGAAAATTTAATAAGACAACCCCATGTTCTCTTGCATAGCTTTGTATTTCTACTAAAATAATTGTGATCTCCGTTTCCATCCACCCGCTTGGGTGAACTTCAGAACATGCCCCTACAGAACAACTGCTCATCAACTCCGGATTCATTCTAGCTCGTGGAAATACAAACATTGGAGGGATATATGTTCCAGGAGCGTTAAAATAGACTTCAATTGCCCGCTCTGCTGAAGTTAAAACACATACTTCTTTTCTGCCTTTGCTAACTATTATTTTCGATTTGGTTTTTGGGACAACTGATATAGCTGTAAATTTATACTTATCCAAAACTTTTTCAAGCAAAGCTGTCCCACCGCTATGTGGTTAAAACCCATGGCTCTTGCCACAGTGGTTTCCTAATTGACAACTTCGGATGACGTGCCATAAATGCCATTAACCAATCTTTTCCTGCATTTTTCGAATTTTCCCAACGATTACTTTTTCCTAATTTTTCAGCCCACTGGTGTGGTATGCTAGTTGTCTTAAATGTTGAGTCGTTAATCCAAACAAACGCTCTTCCATTTTCTTTAAATATGTGACCAATTGCACCTCTTCCTCTATAGAGCATCCTCTTAAGATGATGAGGTTCCTGTTCAGCCAGCTGACGAGCTTCTCGTTCCTTCACCTTCCTTTCTAAAGTCGTTTATGGAACCATCTACTCGCTGGCTGCTCTCCTGTGGCCCAAACGACCTTCAAGAACAGAAGCAACCGCATGTTGCATGTTTTCTTCCAACCAATTCTCACGGGTGGTTTTCCTTATTGTAAGTGCGAACCATGTCCTCCAGAAAGCAGTGAAATACTTTTTAAACACCCAAAGCACATTCCTGCATAAAACAACCGGGGACGTCCCCGTCTTATTAAAGCCTCCGTCTCGCCTCTTTTGCATATGCTTAACATAATAAATATTCAAAAGAACAAAATCATTTCCACTCATAAATACATGTAAATATGTGATAACTAAAATGTACAAAGAAATTCAGTTTTAAATAATTTGATACTTGCGGTACTGACGGTTGAACACCAACAAATAACGGTTTTGTAAGAAATGTGAATTTCTCGCAAAATAAGCAATATCTTTACAAGACTTTCGTTATAGCATGTAAGGATGTTAGTTGTACTATTACCCAACAGATGTTTCTCTTTTTTTGAAATACAACTGTGTCCTCATCTTGCCCCACCTTCCCCTACTCGGGAATACCAAATAAAGCACAGCAGGGGTTGTTTACAACAAGGAGAGAGACACTTTATACTATCGTACATTTATACCAAAATGTACGAGGGAGCGTTTTTATATTCGCAGAATGAGCGGGTTGTAGGGGTGATTAGGCGCATTGAGGGCGTGGCCTGTGCAGTGACTCATAATTAGTATAAATACGAAGTTTCATTGTTATTAGACAGTTAGTCTTTGAGCTATCGTCAACCAAGTAACATAATCAGGAGTGAAAAGTGAAATATGGAAAAAATCGAATATCGTGCCATTATAAAGTTCCTTACCAGGCAAGGAAAATCAGTCGCGACCATAATGAATGAGATGTCATTGGTTTACGGCGACTCTTGTCCAGGAAAAACCATGGTGTACAAGTGGCATAGTTTATTTAAACAAGGAAGGGAATCCCTTGAAGACGACCCGAGGCCGGGCGGGAGCATTGAGGTGACCACGCCAGCACTTATCCAAAAAGTTGAAAAAATTGTACTCGAAGATGCTCGACTAAAGAAGAAACAACTCGCAGAAATGGTTGGAGTATCCGATACAACAATTTTTAAAATCCTACACGATCATCTCGGCATGTCTACGGTCAGCGCAAGATGGGTGCCGAGAATGCTCACGCCGCCGCAAAAACAACAACGCGTAGAGTGTTCGCGTGCATTTATGGACCTCTGTAATGAAGACAAGGATGGTGTATTGAGTCGAATTGTTACTGGAGACGAAACTTGGGTTCATTATTATGAACCTGAGTCCAAACAAGACTCCATGCAGTGGCATAAAAAGGGCACAGCACCTCCCAAGAAATTTAAAGTGTCACAATCAGCTGGGAAACTCATGGCAATTATAAAGTATTTTGGGACTCGGAAGGAATATTGTTGATTGATTATAAAGATAAAGGTGTTTCTATAACCGGAGAATATTACGCTTCAATATTAGAGCGACTAAAAGAAGCCATCAAAGAGAAAAGACGGGGAAAATTGACGAAGGTGTGCTGCTTTTGCACGACAACGCGCCCGTCCACAAGAGCCGCGTTGCGTTAGCTGCCCTGCATAAGGTGGGCTTCGAAATTGTGAATCACCTACCCTGCAGCCCAGACCTGGCCCCGAGTGATTATTACCTGTTGCCGAAAATGAAAAAAGAGCTGCGGGGTAAAAAATTTACTGCCGATGATGAAGTCAAGGAGGCAGTTTCGGCGTATTTTGCAGATAAAGAGAAATCATTTTTTTATGAGGGTATAAATAAATTAATTGAAAGATGTGAAAAATGTATCCGTCTTGTAGGTGAATATATTGAAAAAGAAAAATAATTTGGTTTTTTTTATTTCCACCCCTTATCCCCCATTCCGCGAATATAAAAACGCTCCCTCGTAATTCAGTCATTGTTCGTCATTTATCAGCACTGTACACTTCAGCAATATTGTGCAACAGGGTCTGTTGAAGATCGTAATCGACCAGGTCCTTCTTGGATAACAACGGCCGCTGAAGATTTGCGAATTAAATTACTTAAAAAACTAAAACGACGATTAACAGCGCCCAAAATTACTGCAGAAATTAATCGCAGACGTCGAAATCCTGTTTTGGTCAGTACAACAAAACGCCGTTTAAAGGAAGCCGATCTTCATGGACAGGTCGCATTGCGAAAATCATTGTTAAGACGAGGTAAAAGGTAACAATGGGCACAAAACTATCGCAACTGGACGCCAAATGATTGGGCTAAAGTGCTTTGGACAGACGAGTCCAAATTTGAAGTTTTTGGGCAAAGGTGTATGATCTTTGTCCGAAGAGCGAAGCATGAGTGCATAGTTCCTACGATAAAGCACGGGAGTTCGTCAGTGATGGTGTGGGGATGTTTCTGTACAGCAGGAACGGATGACTTGGTCAAAATAAACGGCATTATGCGTAAGGAGGACTACAAGAGAATTGTGATGCTATTTCGTTTGGACTGCGGCTAATAGGGGAAAATTTGACGTTTGTCCACGACGACGACCCCACCGCTAAAATTTGTAAATATTATTTGGATGCTCAGGCAAAAGCAAATAAAGTGCAAATTATGCCCTGGCCTCCTCAGAGCCCAGATTTGAACGAATTAATTGATAAAATGCCGCGCGTGGTACAAGCTATATTAAAACCGAAAGGAGGGTTATTTTCCATCCCTTATTTGCATGCTTTCAATATTTTATTAAGTGCCCAAACTTCCGTGAGTGGTAGTGTATATTATGTCATCTTGACAGCTGTCATCGTGACATTTCGCAATTTATTCGAATCGCAGCTATCTTCACTACGATTTTAAAACTATTTTTTTTAGCTTCGGTTGGAAATTCGCTTCTATTTACAATCCAACGTTCTCCACTCTACGAAATTAACTTTTACCGAAGCAGTATACATACTATATAGTAGAGATACATACGCTATATCTCTGTAATTTCAAGTATTCTGACAGCTCAAAGGTCTAGGTATAGTTATAATTACTACAAATTATGACGTCTGCTCCCCGATGTTAGTCCCGTGGAATGATGAAATTTCTTTTTATTTACAAAAGCCGGTTTCTATATACCGCAGTGCAGGATGCAATAAAATTGTGTGCGCCCGGTTGCGAAACGAAACGGTGCTGCGAGTTCTGCAATGGAAATACGAGAATTAGGAATTGTAAAACGTAGGAAGCGGAGTGCTTAGTCGGCGTATATAAACAAAGGAAAAGGAAGAGAAAGAAAACCGGGATTATTTATTGTGAAACTAGAAATTGTAGATATCAAAGAAAAATATCTACCAACGGGATTAAAATTTCATTTAGGGCATGCGATAGACAGGAATTACTTTGATGTGATCAAATTTTTAATATCGAATCTTAGTTATCATTGTTATCATTTCTGAAATTTATATGATCCCTAATTTAGTAGATTTCCTCAGCATCGATTACTTCCTAGGTTTCGATGCTTAGCCATATGAATAAAATTTGCTGTTGTATTATAGTTAGCAATGCCGAGGTTTAAGAAGAAGCCTGAAGGTGAGGATCGAGGGAAGTGGTTTGAAGATTCTATGACGGCTACATTTGCAAGTGTTCTGGAAAACAAAATGTCCGAAAGGGTTGCTTCCGATCATTACCACGTACCTAGAAGTACACTGCAAACAAGAATAAAAGCAATTTTAAGTAATCAGCTGACGGATATGAAACTTCAGTTGGAATATTTCAAAGCAACGTTCGAAGATAGATATGAAGCGCAGCTAGTAGAACACAGAATTTCTAAAGCTTGCCTTTGATCTAGTAGAAAAATTAAATTTGTCACACAGATTTAATATACATAGGTTTCATGCAGAGACAACTTGAATTAAGTTATAGGAAACTACAATCAACAAGTCTGTTGCCTGTGTAGGTTTTAATAAGCCGCGGGTTGATAGGTTTTATAAGGTTTGGGACTGCGTAAGAGCCCGAAATGAGGTGGGCACCCTAAGGAAAATAACTTTGGCCTGGGTCCCCAGCCACACGGGAGTGAAGGGAAACGAGGCGGCCGATGAGCTGGCCAGACGAGGTTCGTCAAGGCCTTTCATAGGAGCGGCCCCTTCCTTCGGCATTACCAAATCACAAATTAAGAGGTCCATCTACGAATGGTCACAAAACAAGTCCAAGGAATGGTGGGAAAGATCGCCAGGACAAAGACAGGCTAAGGAGTTCCCAAGGGAACAGAGGCTAAGTTTAGAAGACCTAAAAAGACAGGAAGACTGTCAAAATGATAGTAAGTCTGATGACCGGTCATTGCAGACTGAATAGGTATATGTTTAACATAGGCCTGGCAGAAAATGCTCTCTGCAGATTCTGTCAAGAGGAAGAAGAAACCCCAGTTCATGTTTTGTGCCACTGTGAGGGCCTAGCGAGGACAAGGTTTCTAGTAATGGGGGTAGAGAACCCCACAGCCAACGGCTACACAAAAGAGCCGCTCTCAAAAATGATAAGTCTGATTAAGTAGGCGAAACTAGAGAGCGTTCTCTAAGGTAAAGCGGATCACAATAGACCTGTAAAGGTCGCGGTGAAACAGGCCCCCATGCCACCCCACTCCTAACCTAACCTAACATAGGTTTTGTAATCAATTGCAAATCCTTCAAGAAAAATATCCCTTTCGTCCATCTAGAATGTTCAATGGCGATGAGACAGGAGTTTCATGCGTCCACGAAAACGAAAAGGTAATTACAAAATCAGGAAAACGTCAAGTCAGAAAAATTACATCTGGAGAGAAAATTACATCATGAGCGCAACTGGACAGTTTGTTCCACCACTCTTCATTTTTTCTCGGATTAGATTGAATTACCATTTAATGATAGGTGCTCCAAAGTGAAAGCATTAGTTTCCCGACTCCTAAATGGTTGTGGCATTTCGTTTGTTTTACAAAACCATCAGTAGATGATCCTGTTTTGCGCATCGTCGATGGCCATGGTAGCCACAAGGAGGTGGACGTCATTACATATGCACGTGAAAACCACGTCAATATGCTCAGTATTTCACCTAATACGGCACACAAACTGTAGCCTTTCGATAGAATTTTTATGAAACCTTTCAAGAACTGTTATAATATTTCTTGTAGTTTGTGGATGAGGGCTAACCCGTGTAGATCTAGAATCAATAATTATGACATTGCAAAGCTTGTAGCTGATGTATACAAGCAAGCGTGTCGCCTTAACAATGAAGTAAATGGATTCAAGTGCACTGGGATTTATCATAAGTAATATAACAAGTGACCAAGATTTTCCGATGTATGTATGTGCTATGGGGTGATATCGCACTGCGACCTGAAAGCTCTATTGTGTCCCCTCTTTCTTGCTGTGAGGTTGAAGGTTTCTCGTCTTCATTGCTGGCTTGCTAGGCCTATCTGCTTTAGAAAATTTAGAATGTGGGATGGCTTGACTTTTGGCAGATCTCCCACTTCTATTTCATAAGATCCTAAGTGCCTGGCCCTTGAATTACGTAGTCCTACGCACTCAGAGAGGATATGTATGGAGGTTTCGTCTTCCTCCGGCAGTCTCTGCTAGCCCAATTGTTTTCATATGGCTTCGGAGCCGACAGTGATCTGATAGGATTCCTGTCAGTAAGCGAAGTTTGTCCTTGCTCATGGTAATGAGTTCATTGAATCTGTTCTGGTTATAGGTTCCCAGAGTCGTTTTCGTTTGTCTCATTCCATGTTGATCAAACCAATGCTTGGTTTTCCTTTGATCAACTTCTCTTTTAGTTTCTCTAATATTGTACTCTGACTGATCCCGCAAAAAGGTTCAGGGCCCAAGATAGATGCACTCCCTCCCTTTTTTGCAAGTTGGTTAGCTAATCCGGTGTGTCCCGGCACCCACATGAGAGTTATTTTATTTTCCCTGCCTAGCTCGTTTAGCTTAGACAGGCAATCCCAAGCCATTTGTGAGCTGATTGTACAGGAACTCAGCGTTTTGATGGCTGCTTGACTATCGGTCAAGATGATAATCTCATGTTTCCGATACTTTCTTTCTAGGTTAAATCGGACGCATCTATCTATAGCGTGTATTTCCGCCTGAAGGACGTTAGGGAACTTCCCTAAACTTTCAGAGTACTTGGTACTTGTGAGATTTAGTATCACTTCTAAAGCGGCCGTTGGGCATGTGCTCATTGCACCAGTAATGCAAACGCATGCCAGCCTTTGTATCCTTACGAGTTGCATCCTTGTTGTGGTCAGACTGGCACGTTTGCTCCAAGCCGGTGCCCCATAGGTGATGATTGGTCTCACTATTGCAGTGTACATCCAGTGCAGAATTTTTGGGTTACATCCCCAATTTTTCCCTGCGAAGTTTCTACAAACCATTAGGGCTCTTTTGGCTTTGTTGGTTACTTCTAATTCGTGCTTGTTCCAGAGAAGTTTATTATCTAGTGTAAGACCTAGATATTTAGGCTCTGTCTTCCACTCAATGCTCTGCTCATCTAGCTTGATGGTTTTGAGATTGAGTTTCCTTTTCCTTGTGAAGACCACTAGTGTAGTTTTGGTGGGGTTAATATTTAGTCCCACCGATTGACACCATCTTTTTGTAAAAGTAAGTCCTCTTTGGTCAATGTCGCAGAGGGTACTTTCAAATCCTCCCCTTGCAATTATGACTACCCCTGGCAGGATATGCCAATGCCAGTCAAGCCGCAGAGGAACTTATCTACCGTTAGGCTCCACATAAGCGGGGATGCAACTCCGTCTTGTGGACAGCCCCTGGTTGTACTGATTGAGATAGTTTCTAAATCTACCTCAGTTTTCGCTATCCTTGTGGAGTAGCTGCGACAGCCATCTGGATGTCGTGTTATCGACTCCTCTGTTTTCTAGTGCTCTATTGACTGCCTCGTGTGGAGTGTTGTCAAAAGCACCTTCTATGTCCAGAAAGGCACACACAATTGTTTCTTTGTTTTCCAGAGCTGTCTGAATCGCTGTTGTCAGCTGCACCAGTGCAGTCTCTGTGGATTTGCCTGTCTGGTACGCATGCTGACTAGAATGCGATGGCATTCGATTCAAGATCTCTGTTGTAATATAGTTATCAACGACCTGTTCCATAGTTTTTAAAACAAACGATGTGAGGCTAATCGGTCTGAAGGATTTCGGATCGATTTTCCGATAAAATTGATTTGGATACTTTGTATGTGCTTGGTGAGATAATAGTTTCACGAGTCCGAAGAGCAAAGGGCAAGTGAAATTATTTAAGATGAATAAGCACGAACAAATTACCCAAATCAATTTTATCAAAGAAATAGTTTGCTATAGTAAAACCACGAGTGATTTTATCACTTATTAAAATTCACACGTGATTTTTTCGCTATGAAATGAATGTCATTGGTTGTTGCTAAGGAATTTCAACTATGTGATTGGTTGACAGAAATGTGAGTGATATAGTTCAATAAATCCAAACATTTTTGCTGATTTGGATTTTATGAGCAGTCAACTTACCAACATAACAGATCTACCACTACCCGAACAGGTTGCTGGAGATGCTACTATCGCTGCTTCTGGGACTACATCGCTTCTGCCTCCAACACATCAACAGCTATGCCATCCTCTCCTCAACCTCCGACCTTCTCCTTCCAATACATATACTAACTCCGTCACTTTCTGTGCCTACTTCTGCAGTAACCAAAGCTTCACCCTCCACATCCAAACAATCTGAGTTTGCAAGTACATATTTTGAAGCAGCTCTCTCCTTTGCCCTCTTGCGGCGAGAAGAGGTTGAAGAGTCGAAAGAGAAAGGTCAACACCAGTTAAAAACATGTTAATTGAAAAAAAAATGCAGTGCAGGAAAAAGAAGCTGCCAAGAAAATACCGTTTGGACAAGTAGAAAGTTCGGCCAAAACTAAAACCAAATTGAATAAATCTAAACAAACAAATCAAAGCAAAGCAAATGTACCACCAAGTACATCCGAGGATTCAGATGTAACACGCATTGTCTGCGTTTCAATAAGAATTTTATTGTTAACTTTAGCCATCTAAAGAAAACTATTCAACATTTCCACGAAAAATTTCTTGTTACTGGTTCCTCGCCGTTCCCCTACTCTAACTTTATAACATATCGTTTATACAACAATATAACTTTCTCTCTCGCATAAAACCCGCCGGCTTTACGCGATATAAAGGAGCAAACACATTTAATCTCTGCCGTTTATTACTGATGGCTTCGTGTCTGTCTGGTTTGGAGATGGGACCGCTGCTACCGCTGCCGGGATAACAAAGTGTACGCCGCAGGACGTCTGTTTTCGTTTTTATGCCATCCTACAATTTCGAAGACAAGTTGAACACTTTAGGATTTCAAGTATCCTCTTGACGTGACGCCACATCGAAACAGGGGGAGACAATAAGTCCACAGTTTTCGAATTGAGATCCATCAGGTTTCCACGTCGCCGAATCGATACGCGTACCTACGTGTGTTTTGTGTTTTGAAACGAAAACATAACGTTGATATATTTTTGAAGATTAACATTTACATGTTACAACACTGTAATGACACGAACTGTACGCTTAACCTCTTACTCATATAAATAAGAGAAGTGCCTCTTCAAATCACGACACATCAATTTTAGAAACAACATCGTCGATATATAGATATAACGTAATACATATAAGGGTGCGACAAGGGTTTAAATAATGGAATTGCGACCTTTTGCAGCGTATATAGGGAAACCACATTCTGGGGTAAAATCCGTAAATAATTCCTAAAATAAGTGGCATATGACAAGTGATAAGGGACCTAGTCCGGGACCCGTGTTAGTTGGTGGAATTTCATTTTATAGCTCTCTTCGTTTTTTTTCCCTTAACGCTGTAAAGTGGCATCTTCTTGATATCTAGATTATTACGTTCTTTAAATAGAAAGTTGGGTAGGTGGTTGATGTTTCAAGGACGCGGAAGATAGTAACGTGAGTTAAAAGCGGAAACTGGATTTTTTCAGTTATTTATGAGCGAGTATGGGAGGCAAAAATGGTTGTTTATCGTAAAATTAATATTCAATTAGAATCCTATTGAATTATGTAATGCACTGTGCGCATAAATGGACACGGATGTCCCTATGTTAGTGCATAGTTGCACGCTATATTGTGAGATTAATAATTTATTAACGTGCGATATATTATACATTAAGTGATTAATAGATTATGCTAAATTGAATTCTGTTGTATGTATAAATTTATACAGTGGTAGTCAAAACGTTGACATTATTGCTAAACATGTTAAACGTAAATGTTATTAGCGTTTACAGACATATGAGTTAGTGGCGCTCTGAATAAAACATTTGTTCTTGGAGTGTTATAAGAAAAAGTTGGAACTGTTCTGGAGCCTAAACGGGGAACATAAATGTTAATACTTGCCAGAAATTCAAGACAGTCAATATCATTTTGCAGCAGCTTACACAGAAAACGAGCACTTTGAGTTGCTCTACGCTCTTGTAAAGATGTAAGATTATGCTCGTCCAATAAAAGCTGATATTCAATGTTTCGACCTGGATACTCACCAGACATTTTAAATGACAAGTATTTAATAAATCTTTGCTGAATGCGCTCCATAGCACCTATCTGATTGCAGTATAGTGGGCACTGTTGAAGTATTTCGATGTACGGATAATGAAAAAACCCAAAGTCTTTGTTGCTGAAGAGCAGATACTTGAATGATATCTGTGAATCAAATATTACTCCTACATCCTCCTAAATATTACGGCCGAATTATTCCTCCAAACCAAAATGCACACCAAACAGCGACACGTTTTGAATGCATTGCTTTCTGATGAATCATTCGTGGACTTTCTGAGTCCCCTCGCGGACTTTCAGCCGCATTGTCGTGATGTTTTGTTCTAAACGACATCTACGAGCTCGTGTCGCGTGCTTCACATCGCTAACCGGACCAGTACTTTCGAATTTTTCCATTATTCACATCACAGTAGATGAATTAGGAACATTCTGTCAAGTGAATATTGGATGGTAGGAATAAAACTTTCGCCATTTTCATAATAATCTTTAACAATCAGGACGAGTAATGAAAAAACTCAAAGTCTTTGTTGCTGAAGAGGAGATACTTTCCAGGTGGCAATTGAATGATATCTGTCAATCAAATATTACTCCTAAATCATGTCAAAAGATCATTTATAAATATTATAAATAATGAAGGTCCAAGGTTAGAGCCTTGTGGTACTCCCGAACGAGATATGTATTGTTCGGATATGAAGCCATTGTAGAACACAAAATTCGTTGTCTCATTTAAATATGAAGCCATAAGCGTTCCCAGTGAAGGAGCAAACGCGTTTGCAAACGGGTCGATGGCCGCAGTGGTTAGGTGGCTGACTATCGTTGTGGGAGGACGATAGGTGCCGGGGTTCAATTCTCTGGATGGACGGTGACATTTTTTCAGAGAGTTTAATCCCGGATCGACTTGCCATTCGCTGTTGGGAGCAAAGTGATTAACAGCGTGGCATCATAAAAGGCGATATGGTGCTGTCACAAAGCCATTGAACACAACTTACACACACAAACTACACCGCGAGAGTTGCAGTGATAGCCAGACAAGCTATACAGCTTACGGAGACACTGCAACTAAGCAGCCACTACACATTAAAAAAAAGTAGTTGTAGTTTCTTTGTTCGCATCCTAAGGGACCAAAATGTCGTACGCGACAGCTGTCAAATACATGAGAAAATCAAAATCGTTCGTCGCTAAGTGAGTTTAGCAATACAAGAAGGGGAAACATGTGGAGGACTTGCCAGAACGTAGCTCGATAGGCAAAGTGACACCGAACACGGAAAAACCTTTCTAAATTTATTTGAGCGGGATCCGACCTTGACTTTGAGACAAGGAGCAGCCAAACTAAAACAGAAGGGCATAGAAGTATCCAATACGACTATTCGAACCCATTTCCGTTCGCATAATGTTAAATATCTAAGCATAATGAAGATACCATGTGACAAAATACTCGCTTGGGCCGAAAATTGGGGATGTACTGCCATCCGATGTTCCTGGTCAGCCTGGTCCAATAGACTAATCCAACAGACTGTTAAAGACTGTTGCCAATAAAAAAAAAACGAAGACTGGATCGTACAAGAAGACAACGACCCAAAACACAGGAGCAAGCTGTGCACCCCAGTGATAAAGGAAATCTGGCATCGTCAAATTTGATTGGCCATCGCAGTCGTCAGATGCCAATCCTATCGAGAATGTGTGGGCATATCTTAAGAACAAGCTTCGGGGAAAAATAGTGTTCACTTTGAAGCAGCTGACACGACAACTTCGTCTCATTTGGAGGTCTTTACCGAAGGAATACGCGGTTAATCTAGTGGAGAACAAATCCATGCATTCACCCATTAACCCCCCTACACGTTCTTACTTTACAGACTTGATTATCTAAATTTATGTTTGGTGTAATGTTTCCTTCAGCTTCGGATACATCATTGTTGTTGTCGTTCACTCTGATCTGAAATAGGTAGCGCTGAACATGATGGCAAAGCTTTCTTGCAGTTATCTTCAGTTTGTTTCTTGGTTTTGTGAGTGGCTATGTTTCTACCTGGGCCACTTCTTTCATATCTCGAATCTGCTAAGCAATCTATTAACAAAGACCAGTCCAAATAACGGACATATCAAGAAAGAGGTTGGCAAATGCGATGTCATTTTGCTGGAACTTATTAACAGTTATATAAAACGATAAATGGCTTGCCAAATTAACGCCCAGGAGGACCTTCCTTTCTTATAAAGTAAAGAAGAGCTATTCGGTTGAAGCAATCCTCAAATATGTTTGAATCAAACCAACCTGTTTGAGATCTATTACAGCAAGTCTGCAGCAATAACAAACATAACGGACGTTGATGTTTTTTAGAATCTATAATCCAAATATTACGGCCGAATTATTCCTTCAAACCAAAATTCACACCAAACAGCGACATGTTTTGAATACATTGCTTTCTGATAAATCATTCGTCCCAAATGTGGCCAAAATGAGAGCCTCATCACCGAAAATGATTTTGTCCGCAAAATCGGCATTCACTTCTGTTTGCTCAAGGATCCAATTGGTGAACCCCTTCGCTGTGCATGGCCTGTTGGCAAAAATTGTTGATCAATTGGAGTTCGTAGGCGTGGAGATGTTCAACTCTTGTACGTGATGCCAAATCGACGTCTCTGGACTTTCAACCGCATTATCGTGATGTTTTGTTCTGAATGACCTTTACGAGCTCGTGTCCTGTGTTTCACATCGCTAACCGCGCCAGTACTTTCGAATTTTTCCATTATTCTCATCACAGTAGATGAATTAGGAACATTCTGTCAAGCAGAATATTGGATGGTGGGAATAAAACTTTCGCCATTTTGATAATAATCTTTAATAATCAGGACGCGTTTTTTCTATCGTTTAATGTTCCATATTTATTAACTCCCATCTGTCAACTTTCGATCTGTCACGCCATAATCACGTGACATTATGATTGTCAAACATGGCGGGCAATTCAAATCTTGTCTCTTATTGAAACACCCCCAAATTTGGAAATTTGGTATTAATACTCTTTGACACAATTAACAAAACAAATTCTTCAGCGTTTTAGAATTCAACCCCTGGGAGGGTGGCGAAGTTTATCATCAAAATTATGTTGGCACCCAACGCAAGTACAGCTGACAATTATGACACGTCTTTCATTAAGATGCAAGCAATTATCGCAGCTAAATAATGTTACACCATATTTTAGGGTCTACTTAAGAATCCCCTCAGCACTCCCGACTTTAACCCAATAATAATTTAATAACTCTTATACCGTGAATAGCCATTTTTACTAATTTACCAACACGAAGATGACATAATTATTTCAGGCAAACGTATATCACTTCTTTATCATCTTCTTCCTCTTCTTGTTATCCTTAGAAGAAGGACGAGCGGGGCGAAATCATCTTTTCTTAAACCTTAATCACCGGGAAAGATATAACAGTTATTGTTGCAACTTTAGTATCCTCAGAGGCCAGTTTATGAGCCATAAAATTAAATATACATCAATATATCCCACGAAGTTCTCTACTGCGCGGCGCGAAAGCTCGCAAAAACTTACCTAGTACTATATATTTCGCTTCTGGCGGCCCCAGCTCTTACCTATACGGTCGTTCGTTTTATTACCGGTACGGCCTACGTAAAAAACTTCTAGACTAGGAGTCCGAAAACTTCCCAGGTGTTATTTATTTTCGTTGAGAATGTTGCGCAAGTGCTGCCATTCACGCTCTACGATGGTGAATTTTACATTACAGTGCGAAAACCTTTCTTAATACATTTTTAAATAGACCATATTAGGGGGCGTATGAAATTTTACACATCCGCTTTTTATACGTGGAGTATGTTAGCTAATCGGGGTAAGTAGGAAAGTATAAAAACAGGAGAGATGACTAGAAGCTGTATTAGTGCTAATTTAGTTTTGATTGAATAAACATGCTTGTAGTCATCTTACATCGATTCTTTCAAGGGTTAACTCAAGTCTAGGGTTAAGTAAGACCATACAGCAAGGGAGTTAGAGAACTACTACAGTTTAATAGGTAACAGCTCTGTAATGACCCGACACTCTACGGTGAAAGGACACCTACACAAAATCGGAGTGTTTGACGAGGACACAAAGTGTAGACTTTGTGAGGTAGAATCGGAGGCAGCCGATCATATACTATGCGACTGCAAGGCACTGGATCGCAGAAGGCAAAGCCTATTTGGGAGAGCGAAACGAGACCCAAAGACATATCTTACGCACTCGGTTAGAGACCTGTACAGATTAGTGGAGGGGACTATATACCATAATAGAGTGGGTGACTTCAATACACAGACGTGGCACAATAAGCTTGAAGGCTGCGGTGCCTTACCGGTGACGGTCGGACGGGTCTGGTACAGAGGAAAAGAGGGGCTAAATTTCTGTTAAGAAGTAAGACGAGTTCAAGAACGAACTTAAGAGTTATGGATCAACTTAAGTGCTTTTGGATCAACGTAAGAGTCGTAGGAGGCGGAGGCAACGGTTAAAATAGTAAAGAAAATGATCAAGAAAGCTCAGGAGAGCAATACTGATTTTTAGTATGCTTTACTTCATTGGCCAAACACTCTAAACAAAATGGATTCTAATCCAGCTCAAAGAATCTCTTTGTCGTCGAAAAAGAACAGGAATACCAACTGTACATAGTAATTTAAAGCAAGAAATTGTCAAAGATATTCCTGCATCAATAGAGAAAAGAAGAAGAACAAATACATATTTTTATGATAGAAAATGTACTGATCAAAGATCGTTAGAGCTTGGACAGTCCGTATTTCCAAAAGTAGATCCAAATTCAAATATATGGAACAAGGGAGTAGTGAAAGAGAAGGTAAAGGATAGATCATACATAGTAGAAGTGGAGGAAAAATCTTACAAATCTACAAATATTGAAGTAGTAGCTGAAAATAAAAACGAATCTCTAGAATCAATACGACCAAAGAGATCTCACAAATTACTTCAAAAATGTTATATTCTAACTTAAGCTTTATTTTGATACGGTGTAATTGATATTTAAAAAAGGGAGGATGTTATATTATATGTTTATATATATGTAATATCTAGTTAGTTAGAAAAAGACTGCATAAACATCAGTTAGTTGACAGTTGGACAATATTAAATCGTATTATATTTTCTGAGAATAAAACAACACTCTGTAGAAATTTTGTCACCTCCCATTAGCTTTTTAGAGGTTGATTTTGAAGACAATGCCGAACAAACTTTACAATCTCCTTTCTCACCTTGTTCCACCCCCTTTGGCGTTGATTTAAAAGAAATGTCGAAAGACGTGGTTTAATGATTTGTACCAAAGAACATTGGTACGAAGTTTCAAGCAAATTCGACAAGAGAAATGTTGGTTAATGCACAAAGCTTGCCATCCCGTTTCACCTCCTTTGAGGTCGATTGTCAAAAAACGTTAATACCAGATTTTAAATAAATTTGCTCATATTCTCACCACTTGACAAGTTGAATTAAAAAAGTAACGCCAAAAAATGTGTCAAGTCAATGTTGACAAGGAGAAATATAATTTTTTTATAGAAAGTTTGAATTTCAAAAAATGCTCCAAGCACGTGATTCATCAATTGCACCAAAAAAAAAAACATTAGTACCAAGTTTCATACTGTAAAAACGCTATTGCAACATAAATTTTGCCACTCTCTAAGACCGGGTGTCCACCGGATCGGGCCAACTGATTGATCTGGCCGATTAGATCAATAGTCGTGCAAAAAATTGATCGTGCAGACCGAAATTACGTGTACATGTTCATTAATTTGTATCGAATACTTCTGTTCATTCTCGTGTAATATGTCGTCCATCAGTGAAGACGAAAGAATTATTATGTTTGCATACTAAAGAAGAAGAAGAAGAAAACGTCGTCGCAAGTTTTGGGTACATCCATACATAAAAAATAATGGAAATAGAGCTGTCGATGGCTGCTTTTTGCGGTCAGAGTGTTCTCTAGGAATAGGCGGTAAGTTACTTCCAGTAGATTAGACAGCTAGCTTAGTGTGTGGTATAATAAACTACATATTATACTTGTTGAGGTAATACTCCTTTTTAAAACGTGAACCGCTTCTTAGAGGCGTTGATCTCCTTCGAACAACACAGTTCGCAAATTCGCCCAAAAAACATATCTTAAACATCAATCCAGTTTATTTTCTTCTTTTCTGCATAAATTTCTGTAATTTTAAGGTACCTGGGGACAGGAGCATCGATGTCCCCTCTAGCTTTATACTTCGTTCGAGGACACAAAACCGTAATTTCATCAACTGTGAAGGCCATATGGGATGTCCTTCATGCCAAGTACAGTGGCGGAATTAAAAAAAGCATACACTCAAAATGCCACACATTAAACCGTTCATTATTTGACAGCTTACGTCAAATATATTAATTGCAAATAATTTGTCAAAGTAGTAGAAGACAATAATGCCAAATTTGAGTTTGCTTCAGAAAACACAAATAGTTACATTACTAGAGGAAGGATGGTCAATCAGAGCATTGGCTCAAAGATTTGAAGTGAATAAAAGTACCATACTGAGGGTGAAAAGAAAATGGCAGCAAGAAAGAGTTGTTCAAAGAAAAAATGGATCCGGTCGGAAAAGGGTTACAACTCCTGAAGACGATGAAAATCTCATCCAGTTTTTGAGGAATAATCCATTTGAGTCGGTAGTGACTGCAATTAATAGAACGAATTTTCCTGGACACGTCCGTACTGCCCGAAATAGAGTTAGACAGGATTCCGAGCTGAGAAATAGAGTAGCTGCAAAGAAGCCTTTCCTAACTGCAGATAATAAAAATCAGAGAATAGGTTTTGCATTAGAATTTCTACCGCGTGATTTAAATTTCTGGGAAACCGTTACCGATGAGAAAGTCTTCCAGTCTTCATACAATGGTTGCGTTCGATTGTACAGACCGCCAAATTCAAGATACAATGAGGCATATACAAGCAAATCTCGAAAGAGTGGCAGATTTTCGGTCAATGTTTGGGCCTGGATTAATATGCAAGGGCCAGGCATTTGCTGGATGATTGAGGGTCGGTTTACTAGTGCAAATTATATTGCAATTCTCGAAAATATGTTTCTGCCGTCGTCAGAAATTATGTTTCCTGAAAGAAACTTTATATTTCAAGATGACAATTGTCCCGTTCATAGATCTAGAACTGTTCAGAACTCGTTTCAAGAAAATAACGTAACTCGTTTACCATGGTCGTCTAAAAGTCCGGACTTAAACCCTATTGAAAACATATGGGGTTTTATTGTGAAAAAAATGTTTGACGTCAATTTTATACCTGCAAATGTCCAAGAATTATCTGATAAAATCGAGGAAATCTGGAATGAGCTTTCGCCAGACTACATCCGATCTTGTATCATCTCAATGCCTAAACGGTTGCAGGGTGTAGTGGCAAATAATGGAGCAGCTGTAAAGAACTAAGTGTTGTTTCTTACTTTACCTTAATAAAGTTCATGATTAATCAATTTTTCCTTAGGATATAAAATATCAAGGCAGAAATATTAAGCACTCAAACGAGTGACGTTTTTCAAATTTAATTAAATTATGTGTAATTATTCTTTTTTTTTTCTATGAATACCAATAATGTGATCTTGTCATATGATTTTACTAATTCATTATCAAAGCAATATGATAAAGAACAAATCAGATTAGGCAAAACTGACACAAAGCGATCTCACGAGTTGCACGATTTTTTTAATTCCGCCACTGTACATGCCTAGATCTGATTTTCAGAATCTTTGGGATCTTCCTAACTGCGTTGGCAGTATATATAGTAAACATATCCGAATTCAGAAACTCCCACATGCCGGTTCACTAGATTACAACTATAAGAATTATCGTTCTGCTGGCATGTGCAGATGCGGATGGAAACTCTATTTCTGTTGAAACTGGATTCTATGGAATGATGAGTGTTTCATGCATAATCCCTACAAATCAATAAATATTTCAATATTTTGCTACAGAAAACAATGTTTTATTGAAGCTTAAAATCATGCACTCTTATTTTTTTTTTTTTTTTTTTTTTTGTTTAATGTGGTGGGTGCTTAGTTGCAGTGACTCCGTAAACTGTATCGTTTGTCTGGCTATCACTGCAACTCTCGCGGTGTAGTTTTTGTGTGTGTATGTTGTGTTCAATTGGCTTTGTGACAGCATCATATCGCCTTTTATGATGCCGCGCTGTTAATCACTTTGTTCCCAACAGCGAATGGCAAGTCGATCCGGGATTAAACTCTCTGAAAAAATGTCACCGTCCCTCCAGAGAATTGAACCCCGGCGCCTATCGTCCTCTCACAACAATAGTCAGCCGCCTAACCACTGCGGCCATCGACCCGTTTTCACATCCGTTGACACATCCTTTAGAGGCTTCGTCACTCCCCGTTAGCTATTTAAGGTCGAATTTGAAAACAATGCTGAATAAGTTTTACCACCCCCTTCACCTTGTCCGCCACCTTTGAGTTCCAAGCAAATTCGACAAGACAAATGTTAGTTACTGCATAAAGCTTGCCATGCCCCTTTTCGTTCTCTTCCATCCCATTACAGTTCCTTTGAGGTTAACTGTCAAAGAACATTAATACCAGGTTTTAAATAAATTTGATCATATTTCAGTACAAATTTTGCCACCCCCTTTCACCATTTTAGAAGTTGAACTACAAAAAAAACGTCGAAAAATGTTTCAAGTTAATTTTGACAAGGAGAAATATATTTTTTTTTAATGGAAAATTTGCCACCCCCCGTTAGCGCGTTAGGGGTTGAATTTGAGAAGAATGCCAAACAAACTAGACCTTAGACTCTTAGAGACGAAATTTCGAAAAATCTCTCCTTAAAAGACAATTTCAATCAATCAAATTTCAAGTTTCTACCGTCAACGGTTTAGATTTGGGCTGAATTGATATGTAGGGTTATCCAATGTTAAAACTCGGATCGATTCTCAAGATTGGCAACGGTGAATCGAACGTTTGAGAAGGAGATAACTTTAAGAATGAACATGACAGGATCATCAAACTATACATTATCGTTAGGTGCATAAATAGTTCCTCAAAACAAACTTACGCTAACAGCTTCGTAAATACAATAGTTATTTAACACTAATGCACCTGTATTCATACCATACGGATCCTAAGTAATAAATACGACTATGCGGGTTCAACTTCTCAGCAAAAGGGAAACTTTACTCCTCCAAAGTTTCCTACTCTTCGCATAATATATGGCTGGCTGAGTTATCTCAACGAGAATATATTATATTACCTGGCACTAAAGTATTAGCAAATTCGCGTACCTAACTGCTCGTATAAACACATCACCTCTTGTACACCTCCTAAGCACAAACAGCAGCATGATTTATAACATAACACCACCTGCAGTGTGATCTTGTTGCTTTTGCGTTTCACTGTTATCGGGTCTCCCATTTGCGTTTCCTTAACGGTGAACGTGTACAGGTACATTGTCGAAACGCTCCAGTTCGGTGTTGAAGTTGCCGGTTTTGAATAATACATTTTCTTTAGCGGTTGTTTAAGGATGAACTTCCGTTGCCGTTTATTGGAAATTGTAAGTTCGGTGGGTTCTTATTTTTTGTTCTTGTTGTTGTCCTTACGTGCTTATCGAGTTTGTCGGAGAAATATTAGTTTTAAATTTGTTTTTTTTTCACTTTCGTAAATTTCAATTTATAGTTAATACAGACACTACTTTTAGTGGAAATAAATAAAAACTAAAGGCATGAGATCTGTGGAACGTGAAAGCTACAAATCTAAAGGTAACTCTTCTCCCTCCATGCCTGGCAGCCCAGCTTCGAGCTCGTTATCAGATCTGTCGTGTCATGAACCTACTGGAGATAGTCAGCCTTTTCCCCGCAATCATAGACGATAACATTTCGACCTTGAAGTTGTCGAAGATTCTCCGAGAAAGTAGATGAAATACCACAAGAAAAAATTTAAATGTTTGACATTAAATTAGCCCTGGCAACAGGAGATACCAACCGAGCGAAATAAAATTCTCACTAAATCTAAAACGATTTAATAAGAGTAGTTTGTCCTTTAAGATAGCAGGCAATTTTCTTAGAACTAACTGTACACGATTTGGGTCGCTTTTCCACCACATCGGTGGGTTAGATGTTTTTTTTTTCCTCCTTATTTCCACTTCTTTTGACAGCATTCACGAGTAGCTCACTTCCACTAGAAAAATTTTAAATAAAACAAAAGTTTCGAACATCCTCCACCTCCCTCTCCTCCCCCTCGCGTAATACCACTCACCGGTGAGAGCCTCGCGGAAGCAGTAAATGGAAGCAGTGCACAGCCAGCGACGTACTACTGAAGTGTAGCAGCAGCGGCTTCATGAATTATTTATGATAGAGACGCCCGTGTATTCTAAAGGGGATCGTCGACGACGTCGCTATCTGCGGTTGGCAGCGCGTCGAATCGACAAAAAGCCAAAAGTTCAACCGGGACAATTGAACTGCGCGAATATGATGAGAGGCTGAAGACGAATTTTGGGGTGGAGGTGCCGGTATCAATTTTTATCGCCAAACACTCTGTATATAGAAGCAATTAAAGCTTATTTGGTCGGAATTGACCCGGTTTCGATTAGAAACGAAACGTCTAATTCGGATGTATTGGATGTATGTACAGTGACCTTCAAAGGTATCCGGACACGACTAATATGACAGGAATGTCAGTGGTTATGTTAATAATTACTTTACCGAACCATTAAACTTTATCCTAAGTGTTATTAAAACGTTGCTGGTTGCTTATTTAGCTACTTACATATATGTTTTTGAATATAAACGTGTGCTAAAGAAAGTTTATATTACAGGAAAACCCAAATTCCATTGTATACTAATTGCAACTAAAGAACCACTGACATTCATGTCACATGGATTTTTGCATTTTAAAGGCTGTATAAACGAAACACCCTGTATAAACGAAAGCAATTCTAGGCTATCGCCCCTTTAAGAATGAATGCACTTTAATTTTAAAAGTTTTTTCAGATTCAACAGATATCGAGATATCGACCGACACCGCACTTATGAAACACCCTGTATATCGCTCCCTTTCTCTAGAATAGAACATTATTTATTCTTTCTATTTACTTTTAATTATCCGATACATTATAAAATGACATAATAACGGAATAACAACAATATTGACTTAAAGACATATTTATTACTTCCGGTTGACGTCACATTGACGTCACAATAACATTTTGACGACCTAAGATCGACAAACTCGTTCAGTTGACCGTCGACAACGGTAGAGGTAACATCTATAGAGACGGTTGTGTTATTTTACATCGGACGAATTGAATTCTTGTAGTTTTACTGAAATTTTGGGAATCGTTTCTCCCGAAATTACATTAGGTTGTGTTGTCCTTTCTCCGTCGTTAATTTTCGAATCGCATTATTACTGGAGATGTTGGCTGCGGTGTAACAGTAGGAACTACCTAATATGAACGCTAGTTCGAACTCAAAATTTGCTTTGATGCAACGAGGTGTACGTTAGTGCGAGTTGTCCCTCTACAGCTCTTTTGTTCGTCAGATTCTCTCTCTTTGTGTTAACACTCGGATTCTGTCTGGGGGGGTGCTCTAATGGCATAGCTCCGCTGACACTTCATACCCTCGTAATTTATATCTCGTTTGGATTAATTAATGGCCCCAGAATGCCAGAAAAAGCGTTCATATTAGAACTGTTCTTATTGTTGATGGTTTCGTAGGTCGGTTGATATCGAAGGTTTGGGTATTGCGTTGAATGTTGGTCCACGTCTTGAGATAAATGTTAAGCTACTTAAAGAGATCTTTCTCTTATTGTTGATGGTTTGCTAAGTCGTTTCGCGTTGACTACTGGTCGGAGTGGTATGTTTGCTCTAATCTACATAGAGGTGGTTTGGATTATTTTGGCATTAATCGTTTTTTGTGTTTTTTTGTCCGCGATGACAGCTACGTTTGTTGCGTCTGTATTCTTACTGTTGATGCTTCGGTAGATGGATCTCTACAGAAGATTCGAGCTTGCGACAAATTGTCAGCATCGTATGCAAATGCTTAATTTTAAATTATTTTCTTAGATGTAATAGTAGAATCTATCAATTTTAACTTATTGAAATGAAGTTATCTAACGCTAAGTTACATTTTCATTAACATAATTCTCCAGACGAATCGATAGATTCTACTACTTTTTTTTTCAATTTAACAATAGGATCTACCTGATATGAACGCTAGTTGAAACTCAAATTTTGTTTCGATGCAACGAGGTATACTTTAGTGCGAGTTGTACCTCTACACCTCTTGTATTCGTCAGATTCTCTCTTTTTGTCTTGACACTCGGATTCTGTCCGGGTGGGTGCTCTAATGGCATAGTTCCGCTGACACTACATACCCTCGTGAGGGTCTATCAACCGATAAGAGAGGTTTGACGTCTATGAGAGTCTCAAGAGGTCAGTCTCAATCTAATTTATATCTCGTTTGGATTAATTAATGGCTGAAGAAAGCCAAAGAATGCGTACATATTGGAACTGTTCCGATTTTTGATGGTTTTGTAGGTGATATTTTGTAGAAGATGTTACAAATTGTTAGGATTGTATGTATGATGTGCATTTAAATACACATTTTTTCAAAATTTTCGTAGTATTTTTTCGTAAAGATAATACGAACTATACAAAACAAACAGCTTACGGTTAACGAAAATCAAAAGAGTGGAGAGTTGGAATAAAGTATTAAGCGCAATGTATTTTTCTATCTAGTCGCGTCCGGATACCTTTGAAGGTCACTGTACATAAATAGAAAATTACGATTCGGGTTACGTCGAAAGAGTTTTACGAAAATCCTTCCCTATCGGTGAGAGCTTGAAAAGGGTTGATGGAGGTTTTCAATAGTTGCGCGATGTAAACATACGTTTTAGATTCAAATTCCTCCGGTTAAGTAGACAAGGATATTAATTCCCACCCAATCGTTCTAGTTCCGAACTCTTCTGATAGACGTCTTGCTTATTATGAAAACCCTAAAGTGGAAACTAGTTAGAGGTTGAAATTAATTAAATCGTTATCGAATAGAGGTTCGGGTATTGCCAACAATAATTGTCTTGGAAATTTTAGATTTAAAACTAAGCTAGATTGAGATAAAGATTGAAAACAAGTTGGTCAAAATGATTGGAAAGCTGTCAAAACATTTTAAATTGCGATAATGATACTAAGAAGAGTAGTTTTGGTAAATCTACAGTTTGTAAATAGCAATCTGTAACGTCGTTTACATCCACCGCTTGCATAATTAAATCCGAACACTAAACACTTTAACCCACTAAACACCAAACAAGTTTTAACTAAAACACCGACGCGTTTCAACAGCAATGCTGTCATTATCAAGGCGATAATAAAACTAAATTAAAATAAAATCTACAAAAACAGGTAACCTAAATGTTATGCACGGTCAATCCGATACGCATCATTAATTTCCGATTAACGAAAACAATGACGAATGCGGGATAGGTCCGTTGTCACAGTTCATTACACATGATTTATTTTTATATAATTCTAAACTTTCGAAAACATTTAGAAACTTACAATTGTTTATTTGTCTAATTAATTTAACATTCGTATGATCGATGTTGTGATCTGTTTCAAAAATGTGTTGGGCAACGCTCGATTTCTCAATTCTATTAAATCTAAGGATTTCAATTCTCCGAAAAGATGTGACCGTTCCTCCGGAGAACTGAAACCCGGTTCGTATCATTCCACCACAACGATAGTCAGCCGCCTAATCACCGCACAAGATAATGCCAGACCCTCTATAGATCCTGATGATATAGGGTTTATAAGAAGGCTTGCAAAAAAATCTTAAATTTAAACATTAAAATGTTCTGTCAACCAACTAAGAGCAACGGGAAGACACCAAAGAAAAAGCTGAAGAAAATAGCTACCACGGAATATTGTTCATGAGACACAATTTTTTGACGATCTGTCCGATCTTCTGGACCAGTTTAAAAACAATAATGATGTGCTCATGCTACTTGATGGCGACGTAATCCATTATAATGATTATACAGGACTGCATTTTTCAACACTTTGAAAGTTGATTGAAAAATTTTAACTGTTTTCTAGTAATTGGGTAGCGCTGATTTCAAATCTGCTTTTAGTTTTTTTAAAATCGAAAAATATAGAAAAAATACGATTTATTTCACTTATAAGAACACTAAACACTTTAACCCACTGAACACCAAACAAGTTTTAACTAAAACACCGACGCGTTTCAACAGCAATGCTGTCATTATCAGGGCGATAATAAAACTAAATTAAAATAAAATCTACAAAAACAGGTAACCTAAATGTTATGCACGGTCAATCCGATACGCATCATTAATTTCCGATTAACGAAAACAATGACGAATACGGTATAGGGCTATTGTCACAATTCATTACACATGACTTATTTTTATATATTTCTAAACTTTCGAAAACATTTAGAAACTTACAATTGTTTATTTGTCTAATTAATTTAACATTCGTATGATCGATGTTGTGATCTGTTTCAAAAAGCTCTATGAAGATTTTACTCAAACCTTTAGTGATAAAGGGAGCGTAAGGGAGGGTCACAACGGGTGAAGCTTTAACATTCTCTCGAAAAGTCGTAGATTCTTTCACAGTTTTCTTATAATTAAACTTCCTAATTAACTTATAGATATGCTGAGGCTGGAAACCATTACACTTGGCCGCATCTTTTATAATTTTAAGCTCTTTCTCATACCTCGCCTTGTTCAAGGGAAAAGTGAGAAGTGAGTCTGTGGACCAAAAAATTCAGGCTTGCCATTTTGTGTTGAATACAATGATGGGAATCTGAAGGAATGTAGCGGAGTGTACTGGTTTCCTTTCTATACACGTCAAACTCTAATCTATTGTTATTTCTAATTACTAAAGTATCTAGAAAGGGTAGCTGACCGTTTTCTTCTCTTTCACAAGTGAACTTTATGGTTTCGAACCGATTATTTAATCTATTGAGAAAATCGTCAATATTACATTTTTTAGTATCAAATATAGCGAAAATATCATCCACATACCTCAACCAAACTCTAGGAAAGTATTCGCTCTCAGATTCTAAGTCCTTTTCAAAACGGCTCATGAAAAGGTTAGCCAAAAAGGGCGATAAGGAGTTGCCCATTGCTGTTCCTTCCAGCTGTTCATAAAAACTCCCGTTGAATTGAAAAATGTTCTGTTTCATACAGATGTCAGTTAAGCGAATATTTTCCTGGACACATTGTTAACTCCAACTATTTTGAAGCAACAAGTCCTCAAGGTATGCCAAGGTGTCTGGAATCGGTACACTAGGAAAGAGAGAACTAACATCAAATGAAATCAATATTTCACCCTCCAGCAACTGAATATTTTGAATTTCTTTAATAAATTCTAACGAATTTTTTACTGCAAAACTAGGTTGGAAACCTTATAAGTCGGTGCGTCAATTGCCGAAACAATTGGCCTTACCGACTTGCCAGGTTTGTGAATTTTAGGTAAACAATATAATTTAGGGATAACAGGATTGGAAACATGCAGCTTACGTCTAACATCGGCAGTAACAAGGTTGTTACAAGCTTTAGACACATTGTTGACGTCTCTAATCGTTTTCGGTAAAGGATTTTTTGAAATTGACTTATAAGGACCACTACTCAACAGGTCATTAACCCGATCATTGTAGTCCTCTTTATCTAAAATAACAACCGTGTTCCCTTTGTCAGCTTTCAAATAATTTGTAGATTTTATTTTAATTTAGTTTTATTATCGCCTTGATAATGACAGCATTGCTGTTGAAACGCGTCGGTGTTTTAGTTAAAACTTGTTTGGTGTTTAGTGGGTTAAAGTGTTTAGTGTTCTACTTCTGCACCAAGAGATCCAGTGAAGAACTTAATTAAATCCGAATAATGTTACCGAGCATTCGATAACGTGGCGGTATTGCATCTCGTAATTGTAAGTTTAAATCAATTATTGAGTAGCGAAACATGTTCCGATTGAAGTTATCTCTATTACATTATTGTTTATTTAAAACCATCCGCGTGTTTGACCATGCATTCATAACGGAATTAATATTAATTCTACATTAATGGCACTCAACGGTCAACGTTGTAACTTCACATTATCACAAAGCATGGATTATTTCGAACCCGATCAAATTAATATTATTTTACGCGGGATAAATTTAATACAACAAGAACGAGAACCGGTTAACATTTCAATCAGTTCAATCCCCAAATTTACTAAAACATTTTTGTGTGGTGGAAACTATCAGAGTAGAGTTAACAATGCCTTTGGCATGTTGCTTGATTAATTGGGATGTATATGTATGCATGTACATACATCCTGGTATAGTGGAATTATGGCCACAGGAGATGTTCCTACTAACTCGAACATGATGGATATCTTTCCGTCAGAACCTGCTGTTTGTAGGTATGATGTCATCGCATCGAGAAACATCAATAATCGTTATAAAGTAGGAGAATGTTGGTGAAATTATCGCTTGGATATACCTATGTGTACTCTGTGTGTAATTTAATTTCCCTATTAGATGTAATTCATGTTAGACGTCGAATAAACTTGTCTAAGCATGTACGGTGATGACACCCATATCGTGCATGTATTTTGTAGAGTTTGTTGGAGTTCAAAATTATTAAGTTTCAAAGATAAACTAATTATATATAGGTGTCTGTGCTTCAACTAGGATTATTATTTATTATAGTATCATTTTTTTCCCAACTCTGTTCTCCCATCTAGCCAAATTTAATCAACATTTTGGCTGCAAATTCACAGAAAAGAAATTCTAATTTGGCTTTAAATTTAAGCCAAACTCTCTCTACCAATAATTGTTAAAGTTCAGTAGCAATGGGAAGTTGAGAGGGATGGGTTGGCCGAAAACCAAGGATGCTTAATATGCAAGAAATTAAAATATTCGGTGGTATTTCCATGCTGTGAAGCTATATTTAATGAAGATCAATAACATTGCAGCGTTATTAAGAATCTGTAAAAGTAACCATTTTCTTCGGAAAGTAATGTTCTAAGTCAGGATAAGCATTTTGACGGGATTTATTCTTTCGTATTTAAAAAAATCTGTTAAGAGAAGCGTCAAAAATTGGTAGAATGGAAACTGATAGAAGAATACAGACAAATTATAATCGAAAAATTGCTACCTGCAATTGAACGGAAGTGTAGTAGATTTAAGTGTGCGTAAATTGTGTTCAAATGGCTTTGTGACAGCATCATAAGGTAATGCCGCCCTGTTAATCACATTGCTCTTAACAGCGAATGGTAAGTGGATCCGGATTTCAATTCTCCGAAAAGATGTGACCGTTCCTCCGGAGAACTGAAACCCGGTTCGTATCATTCCACCACAACGATAGTCAGCCGCCTAATCACCGCACAAGATAATGCCAAACCCTCTATAGATCCTGATGATATAGGGTTTATAAGAAGGCTTGCAAAAAAATCTTAAATTTAAACATTAAAATGTTCTGTCAACCAACTAAGAGCAACGGGAAGACACCAAAGAAAAAGCTGAAGAAAATAGCTACCACGGAATATTGTTCATGAGACAAAATTTTTTGACGATCTGTCCGATCTTCTGGACCAGTTTCAAAACAATAATGATGTGCTCATGCTACTTGATGACGACGTAATCCATTATAATGATTACACAGGACTGCATTTTTCAACACTTTGAAAGTTGATTGAAAAATTTTAACTGTTCTCTAGTAATTGGGTAGCGCTGATTTCAAATCTGCTTTTAGTTTTTTTTAAATCGAAAAATATAGAAAAAACACGATTTATTTCACTTATAAGGTAGTTTTATAATATATTTAAAAAAATACAAAAATGTACACATAGAAACTATTAGAAATAGTTATTTATTCTTTATGCTTTTTAAAAAAACGTTTTTGTTTTTGAGAAAAGCTTCGTTTGGTTGTTTTTCTGTCGTATTCAGCTAAAGGAAGATCTCTCCTCAATGTCCAACCGTAATCGGCCATCGTTTTTTTTGTCCCAGCGCCCTTAGTATCTTCTTTCCATCTCTTTAATATCCTGGTGAAATCTTTCTCCTTGCTCTTCACTCACGTCCCCTAGATTTTCTGGGAAATAGTCCAAATGTGAATTTTTATGCTCAAGAATCCTGAATTTTTCCAGCATATTTTCAACGATCTCAACATAGTTTGTGTCTTTATAATTCCCTAGAAATTTTTATACAACTTCGATAAAAGCATGCCATGCATGTTTTTCCTTATCTTCCATTACATTTTCAAATTCTTGATCTTTCATCAAGCTCCTAATCTGCGGGCCTCCTTTAATTTTGCCTCTGACAGAGTCGGAAATGTTTTACACAAATATTTAAAACAATTTCCTTCTTTGTTTAATGCCTTAACAAATTGTTTCATAAGTCCAAGTTTTATGTGAAGTGGTGGAAGTAACGCTTTTTGAGGGTCAATAAGACTTACGTGAAATACATTTTTGGTTCCAGGTGTTACAGTCAGTCTTTGTGACCAGTATGCTGTTCTCGATTTCTGCTGTTCCACTCGCACAGGAAACATGAAAATTTAGTATATCCAGACTGCTGACCCAAGAGAAGGCCTAAATTTTTTAGATCTCCACACACTTCCCAGTTGTGATTTTCATATTGTATTCTCAAAAGTAATTCCTGTAAATTTTCATAGTTTTCCTTTAATTGAACCGAATGGCCGACCGGAACAGAAGCAAAAACATTGCCATTATGTAGAAGAACAGCTTTAAGGCTCCTTTTTGAGGAGTCGATGAAAAGTCTCCAGTGTGTACTCAGGAGATCCGAGGAAAGTAACTAGATCAGCAATTGCTTGGCAGTACACGAGTGGTTCGTTTTGTGCAAAATATTTTACAAATTCAGCCCCACGATTTCTATACCAAGAGAAGGTAGTTTCTGGGGCAAGCAAATTATTTTGTTTTAACCTAGACCCCAGTACTTCAGAAAGATCTTTTGAAAATCCCAAATTTCTTACTAAATCATTTAGTTCGGCTTGTGAAAATAGCTGAGGTTGGTTTTGACCTGAGGTTGATGGTTCATAATCACAATCCATCTGTACTGAGCTGGAAGTTGAAGAGCTTTCAGTATCTTCTTCTAGTACTTTGGGGGTATAGGTATCGGTACATCATTACTGTGAGGAATTGGTCTGATAGCTGATTTAAGATTGCTTGGGTACAAAATATGTTTCAAAGTTTTTATATTATGCAATCGTCATGATGAATTTGCGGTTCTCTCCAAACCATCGGTATTCCAAAAGGAAGGCTTTGTCTATTTCCTTTGGTCCAATGTCTTAAACCTCCTTCATATACCTTGCAAACAACGTGCGGTGCCCAATCTTTACCTTGATCTCCTAATTTGATTTTGAAATAAGCAATTCGTCTCTTAAACTTTTTCAAGACGAAATATCCACAAATATAACAAAAATCATCTGGTTTGTTTTTGCAACACCGGTTAGACATATTTTTAAGCAACGTTTTTTTATAAAATACCACGCACAACACTAAATACAAATAAATTTTACTTATTTACTGATCAACACTGAGCTATAATAAAGTAAATGACATTAAAATATACATTTTGTTTGGAGTGATAAATTTAAAACCCTTCTTCGCAGTACCTACTAATAAAGTGAAAGCATTATAAATAGGATAAGTTATGAATTTTATTAGACTTGTCCCAATGTACTGACGACTCAACGAAAATATCTGCATTTTTTTGCTTGAGATAATGCCAAAATGATAGAAGTAGAGTAAGATATCCATAGCACCTGAATTAGGTCCAAAATTTTCTCCTATTTTGGAAATATTGATGTTTGAAAAAACGTGTTCGAACCTGCCCCACCTTACTGTAATAGCAGATGTTTACAGGGAATTACAATTTTAGCACTTGCTTGGATCCAGACAGATCTCCGCCATGCGTCGCCACTAGGCTAATTCTCGACGCTGATGATTAACACCGCCATGAAAGGGCTCTCAATAATACGACATAAGATGAAGACCAGAAAGTAATCCTTGTGGCCAAAACGGAAGCCACGAAGTAACGATTGTAGCCTTAGTGAAAAGGAAGACCTTTGCTATTACTAGAATCGTTTCTTTCATTATATGACGGTGTTACTGACGTAAAAGGATCGTCACACACTATTTTATCCGATTGTGTTGTGCATGTGAAGAATATTGCGAACAATTTTATCTTTGAACACTAAACACTTCAACCCACTAAACATCAAAAACTTTTAACTAAAAACCGACGCGTTTTGACAGCAAACCTCTCATTAAAGTTGAAGTGTTTAGTGTTCTACTTCTGCATCAAGAGATCCAGTGAAGAACTTGTTGAGGATTTCCATTCGTCATATCGCTTAATTGCAATTATAATAGCTCCTAATTCTGCTGATAAAGATGTCGAAAACCTTCGGAAACAATGGGATTTTTCCTATAGATTAGATTAAATCCTACATTATAAGATGCAATTCGAAATTAAATCGTTCATCTAAATAACAACGTTAGTGAAAATATGAACGATTTCTTAAACTGTAGTTTTTGTTATAATAGATAACTGCTTGTTTTATTATGGTGTGAGACATTTCATAGCATCATGATGAGTAATTTTTTTTTAATGTGTGGTGGCTGCTTAGTTGCAGTGACTCCGTAAGCTGTATTACTTGTCTGGCTATCACTGCAACTCTTGCGGTGTAGTTTGGTGTGTGTTAGTTGTGTTCTAATGGCTTTGTGACAGCATCATATCGCCTTTTATAATGCAGCGCTGTTAATCACTTTGCTCCCAACAGCGAATGGCAAGTCGATCCGGGATTAAACTCTCTGAAAAAATGTCACCGTCCCTCCAGAGAACTGAACCCCGGCACCTATCGTCCTCTCACGACGATAGTCAGCCGCCTAACCACTGCGGCCATCGACCTGTTAGCTGTCAAATACAATTGTCATCCTCGATATGACAGCATACTTAATTACGTCACTGCATATCCCACGAAACTATTCATGAAATTGCAAGTTTATAACAAAAATCAAGAATACCAACTCAATCAATATTTTTGACAATAAATAGCGGTGTAATAGCGTCTTTTTAAAATTACTCGAGTAAAGCTTAGTTTTAAACAGCATAGGTATATTTTTTAGTAATATTTACTGGGTGGATTTCAGTGAAAAATCACTTTAAAAGTTTTAACCGCAAGTCTCTACGACGAATAGTTTCAGAGATACAGCACTTTGCATTCTTATCTGGCCACCCTGTACAATGATTAAGTAATATTTTAAATCGCCATGGGGGCTACACAAAATATTGAAACAGTGACGTAAAAATTTTGAACGTATCATGAATGATTTAAAGGTGGGCTTGTTTTAAAAATGTTTGCAAATATTTTCGGGAAAATCAAAAGTGCCGAATGCTGCTCAAAGTTAATTTTTTGCAGTAGTAATATTTTCAAGATTTCCTTCCTACTAGTTTAGGAAAGATGAGCGATGAATAGGGGGAAAGATACCATCGAAATATTGCGGAAATAGGGTAGGTGAATACCCATCACGATGCGTGATTATTGCTGGTTTCTCTTTAGAGAAAGTAACAGCCAAGATGAAAGGAAGAAATAACACTATTTAAGCGAAACTTTGATGTGTCAGCAATTCTCCTTTGCGTACAGTTAAGTAAATTTATGAAAATCTACTACCGTGGGCGCCAACGACTGCAATCAGTCTCTTCGAAGTGGGAATTTAACGATTTTTTTAATAAAATAATCATAAACATAACAATAGGATATTAAAAAAAGAACAACACAGTAATTTAGTATTGATAATCCTTCATAATGAAAACTCTATTATATAGCTAGCATGCAACAACATACACACACACACACATACACCAGATATACACGAGATTCCCAGCTCTAAACAGAAACTTTACAACGCGCAACATTCTAACCGAACTTGTGCCGAAACTGCGATGCTATTGGACTTGGATTTGTTAGAGCGCTATCGGACCCAAAACTGAAGCGCTGCGGTCTCAGTCGCCTATGAAACGCTCCGCTATCACATTGCAGTGACTCCGTGTAGTGCTGCTGTGGTGATGTGATAAGCCCGGAGAGGCCGGTTAGTTAACAATTAAAAATTTTGCGACGATTATCGTTTCAATAAATGAATACGATATAGAGTGGTTCCGTTTCGGTTCGCGTGGAAAAACTTGTGTGCGTGTGGAAGAATCCGTGAAAAGTTTTCGAACGGGATTTTCCCCCTTTATCCCGAAGAATTTTTTTTTTGGTTTTCTTTAGTATGATGATAATGAAGTGTTATGAAAATGATGTGATTTAAACGTAGAAGATTTTTTGGATGATGATCGGAGCAGATTTTCGGTATGTTCTTGGTTTATTTTTGGAAAAAAGAAATGTTATTTTGGACAGATTATTGAGAATGGGTTTTCTTTTCTGGCAAGCTTCGCCGAAACTAATTAAGCGTATTTTTTGCGAGTAATAATTTTTCTTTTTTCGGAGACAACTTTATTTATTTATCGTAAGACAAATTTGTTTGTCATGTAGATGATTGACAGCTTAGTATATAAGCACCTTAATTTAAGGAACGTAAACATGATTAACTGGTCTTTCATTTCATAAAATAGTATTTTGAAACTATTTAAATTTAATTTAAATAAATTATTAAAATTAAATTAATTTTTTTGACAGTTGTTGTAGTTGCAAAAAAACCTGCAAAAAATTTATTTCTTGACCAACACAACAACACAAAAAAACTTGGATAAAAACAGTAGGCTAACTAATAAGCTCATAAGAAATTACCATTGCCTCCTTGTTTCTAATCTTTCATCGCCAATTTTTCTTTAAATTATGTCTTCTTACAAACTGGCACTTCTTTACTAACTGTCTCTAGTTTGCTCGGTTTTCATCTGGGGACAACACCAGGAAGTGTGTATTATCGCCCTTTTTGCTTACGCTGAGCAACGGCAAACGTTGCTTCTCTTGTTAACGTTTATGTCTTCTGGTAGGTACATTCTTTTCTTTTGTTGTCACTTTATTAGACTTAATTTTTCCATCTGCCGCTACCAATGACTTCCAGACAAAATGTTCCTTATTACGGTCTACAAAACACATATAAATTATGTTTTTCGCAAATCGTTAGGAAATTTTGGCATTCCAGATAAAATTTTTTAAAGAAAAAGTCAACATTTCCTATTCATTTCGTTTTCATTTCGTTTGTTTGTGTTCTCCATAAATGATTGAAAAGACGTTTTTTATAAGGAATTAATTTATATTTCGAAGATCTCAATGCATTGCAGAATACATTTTGAAATTATTCTGTTATGAAACATACTTCCGATAAACATTCAAGAATGTACATCTGATTAACTACAAATAATCTTGGTTTGTTGGTCTTCGAATCAGGTATGCTAATTAAAAGCTTAGATTCAAGGTCTTCTACATCGCAGCAGGGGTTCCCAACGTTTATTACACCGAGCGTCCCTGTACCAAAAATAATATTTTCATACCCCCATTAAGTTTCAACAAAAATAAGAAACGCACATTTTTTTTATCAACTAAATTATTTATTTGAATTTCAAATAGGTACAATACAGATACAATGTATTTATTTATTAAGGATCTTTAACAGAAGAGTACACTTGAGAATCATTAATTACTTTCACATTTACATTTCTTTTAATTATAAAAAACCTACCATTACCTGCTCGAATAGATTTTTTTCTATTATTATTATCTTCTATTTATTTAAATTATATTTTTATAATTAGATGGTATTATCTAATTATTTATTTGTTCTAAAATTACTTTGAAAGTTGTTAAGTATTTAACAATAAATAAAAACTTTTAAAGTACTAATGAGATACTTGAGCTTGCATGCTCTGTACCAGTTGGTCGATTCTGGCTTCAGTCTTTGCTAGAGCTACTTCGGGCGATTTCCCTGTTTAATTTTAATTATTATTATTAAAACTAGCGCTGAAAAACCTGTCTCGCATAAATATGTGGACGAAAATGGAATAAGTATTTTCAAAGCAAGAGAAGCAACTTTCGCATTAACAAGGAATCATTTGGTCCAAAATTTCTCTAATGTCAAGAGATGAAAGTCATCTTTCATGGTCGGGTCAGCCTTCATTTCTAGAAATTCTTCCTGAATTTTTCCAGGTAATTGTGAGACATCGACAACAAATGGGTTTCTGGTCATGTGCCATATTGATGATTCGGAATTAACATCTCGATAGTATCGGTAAAATTCGTTTTCCAACGCTTGTAAATGAGTTTCCATCTCAGATTCCAAATCTTTATCCAGTTATTGATGATTAATTGCTTCGGATAGCCGTGAAAAGAAAAATACATTTTCAGCAGATACCTTATTTATCCAAAGTTGAAGCATTAATATGAAACCTTGAATATGATCATTGTTACTAATCAAACTGCCATTTCTGCCCTGAAGTTTCAAGTTTAGCTGATTCAGGGCCTCAAATATATCAGCGAAATAGGCCAGCTTCCACTGAAATGTTTCATCTTTGAATAGTTGCATAAAATTTCTTTGAATTCAAGAAAGAGAGAATTCATAAAGACTAGCTAACATGTTGCCATTTGATTCTCGCAAAGTAAAGTAAATAACTGACTGTTCAATGCATTACTTTTGATGTTGTTTATGATCTTTGTAGTCGAGATCAAAATCGGGCACAAATTCTGTGGCAAAGTTTTTGAGGACAAAGGCCAGGCAGGGCCACCGTCAGTGCAGAGTCCAATGAGTTTATTCCAATCCAAGTCATTGCTTTCGATGAAGTCCGATATTGAATTGAATATATTTTCAGATTTTGTGCCTGCTGATAATAATTCTGAGTGGAAAATCTCTTCATCAATATGATATCCGCTGACATATCTAACGTAAATGATTAGTTGTTCACAATTAGCGATGTCTGCGGACTCATTACAACTAATGGCAAAAAATGGTGATAGTTTGTATCACCAAACAATGATGTCTCCGAAGTCTATTTTTGTTGAACGTTTGCTGAAGATTTGATGTGCTCTTGTCAGCAACACATTTACACAAAATGTGTTCTGCCGTCTCCAGATCTTCTTAACATAGCCGGCAGATTTTATCTTCAGCTTCTCCCAGTTTACATAGGTGGGGCCACATGGCCTGCAGAAACCCTGCCAGCAGTCCAAGGTCCCCTTTGCTGAAAGATAGCAACGACTGTGCTGTCTTAGGCGATCTTGATAACAGTCTCTTCTGCCTTCTGTGGGAGGCCTTTCTGTTGACATCCCATTTGTTAATTCCTTGTTTTAGGTGGCTCTTTTGCGGCTAGTGCTTCTAGTGACTAAAGATGGAATATTGGTCAAGTCTTGAATGCTTTCAGTATTTGTGTCCTTAAGCAATAAAACAGCCACACTCATTTTAAATTCCATAAACTTTATAATGGTTTTGTTGCTATCTAGAAGTTGTTGACCATCATCCCTGTAAAGTATATAAGAGTTGCAAAAAACTTTAACGTGTTTAGATTCCTTTTTTGACTGCATTTGTCTTCAGGCTTTATTTTCAAAGAGGTTGATGCTAAAAGATTGAACAATTGTAAATTTTCTATCAAATCTGATATCTTGCTCCGAGGAACCCCTTCCAAGGCGCTCCATTATTTTACCTGAAGTTAAATGAACTGATAGTTCAAAGTCTAAAATTAATCCCATGAACAAATTGATTCATGTGACACATCCCACTAAATGAAATCATTTACTTATCCACAGGAACCTCACTGCAACTGGACAGTGATAAGCTGATTCTTTCAATTAAAAGGCGTATTTTAAGAAACCTATCAGTCTTTCTGTCATTTTCAGCTACATCATCATCACTAACAACTTTTAAATTGCTCATCAATTGCTCGTTTTGACCTAAAACATCTTAATTTGGGAATATTTCAGGCAAGGCATCAAAATCGTTACCTATTCCAAAGAATTTCCTTCCTTCTGCGATCGTTAAGTTTTTCTTTTTCTGCCAAATACCCGACGTTGGTACAGTTGTACATGTCTTGAAAGTCCGAATCGTTAAAATACAGATCATGATGAAATCCTCAATTTTCCAATCGCTTCTTTCTTGAAACGTTTGTCCTCATGTTTTTCCATGTCTTGCGTTTATCATTGTGTGGGTAGACTTCTGTGCATCTAGTCTATCTTTGATTACGCTGAGTAGTTCGCTGTCTGAGTTGTCAACTCCGACTTATCGGACGAGGAAATCTCCGAAAACTTCCTGACAATTTTTAGTCTAATTTAGATTCTCTCTTCCAACAAATTTATCATAGTCGTTGTCTGGTAAACTTTCACAATCAAACAAATCCAAATCTGAGTTCTCTAAACACTGTAATAACTTGTTGTCGTCATCCCCAGGTCATCTAGTACGAGTCCAATATCTTTGTTGATAAGAGAGATAATTGAAACTATTTTTATTTCACGTGTCTAGTTTTCTCAAGATAATAACTACCTGAATGGACTACAAAAAAATTCGCGTTCAATATGATTTCACAACAAATAGTAATGCAAAGATGTTTTAGTTTCTGTAGTAACAAGCCCACATCAATAAAAGAACTAAGTACTGCAAAATTGATAAAGATATTATCCTAGAACCTAATGATAATAAAACTTATTATAAACTTGTTCGATTATTTTTTGCACAGTGAACACTTTGAACAATTTTTTTAATTGCATTTTTAATTTTTTTTTGATAGAGTACATTTTAAAAATAATATACAGGGTGTTTTATTTGAATTAACGAAGATTTTGGATATTTTACTTCGTCAAATTTGACAACATTTTCTGGACACCCCTTATACTGTGGGTCAGTTTCTGACATGGTGTTTTAAAGAACCATTATTTCCTAAGATTTGGTCTAAAATTAGCTTTTCTGTTAATTGGCGTAACCATAAAATTTGCGATCTTGTAATTGACGAAAATTTACTAGAAAAACATAGTAAGCCAAAATATCTCAAAGACTGTCTGTTTTTTTATAGGAATACTATAAATATGAAAAATGACAAAATAAAAAATAAAACGTAGATGTCCATTGAAATGAACGACAGGACTCAGAAGGTTTTAATGGAACTCTAACTTTTAGAAGCGTTCAGTTCTTTAGTCTTGCTTCAGAAATAATCGATTTTTTTCTAAAGTCATCGTACATTTATTTGATAGAAACGTCACTTGGTAAGTAGCGTCTCTTTCTCTTAGCTTCAAATTCTTTGGGAATCTCTTCTCTTCTAATCTAATAGATGTGAATTTAGATGATCTTGATGAGAAGAAACAGATAACCATGAACCTTCTTCATTTATTCAATTTCGCAAAAAATTTTAGATACAAACTTTATGGTTAGCACAGTAGTATATTGGAACAACCAATTAAAAAACTAATAGCTTCCTGTAACTGTAAGAATTTTGATTGAATAGAAGTTTCGTTTATGCTTCCTTGGCATGGTTTGCGCAGGAAAAATAAAAGTGATATATTTTTCATTAACGAATGATTATATATCCAGAACAAATCTAAATTCAACGGTAATAATAATTTCTATGTAGGATTCCTTGAAATTATTCCTTTGTAAGAGAAATTGAAATTCTACAATTTATGATTTAATTAATTAATATAGCTCGTGCTTTATTTATTAATGCTAAAGTTCAGAAGAGCGAAAATATTCGAAACGATTCAATTTATTATCTCCGCTGAAGTGATTATTAAAAAATGTACATGTATAATATAAATCATACTGTATATAACAAAAAAAGGTAATATCCTCTAAAAGTGACATACCACAGCCTTCCTATTGGCTGTGAAGCTGTAATATGTCAAGCTCTTTTAGTTTTAACGATAACCCCAAACACAGGCGTTCTTCGTACAGCCGGGAATGTTTCAGAAATGCGAAATATTTAATCGAAATAGTCGGAATTATTCAAGTTATTGTTGTAGAGTTCCCATCTCTCCTTTTCTCGAGTTAGACTTATTTTATTCCAGGCGGAGGAAAAGGAGAAAGTGAGAGAGAGATAAAAAAATAAAATAAATAAAGGGAAACCTCCGACGTTTTCGGACACCGAAGATATAGGCGTTTATTCACTCCGGAGGATGTGTTCGGAGCGTTTCCTGCTTTAAATCGCGATGAAAAAAGGTCTTTGGGTGCGTCGTTTTCTTTTTTAAATCCACTTTATTTATCGCGTTTGTCCAGGAAACGAGGTTGTGTCTGAGGGGGATTGCTAATCTAGGATCGTTTGATTATCCTAGTTTGTTTATAAATATATTCGATACACAACATTCTTGTTATATAGTAACTGAATGTTTACTTTTGAGGAGTGTAAAAAAAACGTAATGAGAGAGTACCAGATGAGTTTATGAATTAGAAGGAAACTATAATCATTTAGGAAAGATGGTGGCTATGCCATCTACATATTGGTAGAGATAAATGGAGTAGCCTTCACGATAAAGAAGGAAACTCAGATTTCAAAACCATCAAGTTTACCATTGAATGTACACAGCAATAGTGAGACCATTCATAACTTATTAGCTTACAGTTGCTTTACTGGTGCAATGAAAATCTCAATCTAAATCTCACTATCAACTCTTGCCACATGCCAATGCCATATATGGGTCAAGAATCAAAATCCTGAAAGAAACTACCGGAAATGGGAGATTATCATCACATTCGCGGGAAGTGGGGTAAATTTTAGGGGTCTCTGGGGGTCAGTAAAAATAAATTTTGCAATATGCCAAGGAAGATGTTCGATGTATCATACAGAATTTAATTTTGAAAAAAAAGAAACATCCGCAAGGTCAAAACTACCTCGACTGCTATTGCAGATTGATTCAGAATTTTTAGAACCGACAGACTATTATTATTATTTATCATGTAATTTGATTATCATGTAATAGGCATCAATTTTCTACCATCAGCCAAATCGCGAGGTATTTCGAGTAGCTGTGCAAGAAATGCTGATCCTTCTTTAATTTGGCTGTCGTGACTTCTTTTGGGTTTTCTTTTCGGTTACGACGGAAGGTGCTAGTAGTGTGTATCTTACGCTGAAGAAGCGCTTTTGACAAAGGAACGCTATGATAATAATTATCAATTACAAGGTGGTGACCATTATCGAGGAACGGTTCCATAAGTCAGAGAACAAGAGACTATAGCTTCGTTGTGATTTGGTCAGTTAGTTCTTGTTTTCCTTTGTATATTTCAATGTTCAAAACGTACTTTGTTTTATTTCCTTTTATATATTGCCTAAAACTGAGTCTACCTCGATGTAACAGCAAGAACTCTGATGGAGAATAGGTATTTTGATGGTTCCTGATAAGTTCTCTCAAAAGATCACTAATCTTGTTTAGGTAATCTGTACTTTGGATTCTAGTGTGATAGTTGAAGCTACGTACCAGTAGTTCGAATCTGCGACCACACATAAAGGGTCATAAGAAAAAAGTCGTCTCAAAATAGGAAATCGTATTGGACCTTGCAAAAGACATAATCCCATAAATTTCTTTATTTGTGCAGCATCCATAGGTTTGAAAGAGGATGATCTTGAGTTCTTGGATTTCATAATCAGGAACATTGGCCGTAATATCTGTCCATTCCTCCTCGTCACCATTAGTCTCGTTGTCAGAAATGCACACATCATGTTGGCTGTCACTGTGTGTGATTCACTTTCGACAATACCTTGATTAGACAGGTTTTCGCATTCATTATCAGAGCCCAAATTAGATACCGGACGACCGGATTTATTTGAAGACTCACTGTCCCGATTGTCCTAACCATCACCGGATTCGTTTGATGTATCACTTTCACCCGAACTTCTTCGAAGAAACGTACCACGTCCTATAAGGTGGGCCTTCTGAGTTCCTACACAATCAGCTCAAAAATGCTAGGCAAGAAAAACAAAATCATCCTCATGTGGGCGGTGGGATACACAGGAATAGATGGAAATGAGAGAGCGGACAAACTCCCAAAAAAAAACACCTCTTTTGAGGCTTGAACCTATTTGCCAACACATCTAGTATTGTTTTGGCGAAATTAAAAAAAAGAAGCTGATCAAAAGAAAATCAAGCACTGCTTTGATCAACATAGAATGAGACAGGAATCCTATCAGGTTACTACGCCTCAAAAGGCATACGAGAGCAATTGGGAGAGGCAGCAGGATGTCATTTCTGCGAGGAAGAGGTGGAGGATTCAAGGGCTATGCATCTAGGATCTTCCGAAATAGAATAAGAGGGAGACTTACCTAACCTACCCCCCTCCATGGATATTATGTTTTGACAAATTATATCATTAATATTTAATGTATTTATTAATTTTTCGATTATACAGGGTGTCCCAGCTGACGCGGTTTCTTTGAGAATTTGTTTATTTTACAGTATAGAGAAAAAAGTTTCAAATGAAAGTTGTCCCTGTTTATACAATGCATAGCTAGAAAATATTTTCAAATATACAGGGTGTCCCAATTATAGAGAAAACGTATGTAACTTTATTATTTTATATGGATCACCCTATATATTATATAGTTTTTGGATTCTACATGATATTTTAAGTAACATTTATTAAGACCTTCCTAGACCTAAGTGCTTTTGTTTTCGAGAAAATAAGTATTTTATCAAAAATTTTGCAATTGCAGCGCTCTCGTTAATGAGCTGTAAGATTAAAACTAAAAAAGGTAGAAAATTTTGGTTTGCGCAAATTGATACGTCTTGAATTGCTTTACTATTTCCTATATTAACATGTACGGATACTTTTGTTGGCATAGAGTTACTGGCGTCAACATTTGGAAACATTTAAATGCCAATAACTCTGTTTTTTTTAATGGGACACTCTATATCTGTTTAGAGGGTTGAATGTAAAATTAAATTCTCTTTCTTGTGATATCAGAACGTACCCATTTATCTTCAACCGTTTTAGAGAAAAATGTATATTTCTTCTGCTACTGTCGAAACAGACCACTTTAATTTGCACAAAGTAGGCTACGTAACAATAATATTATGACAGATATATTTAATAATCATTTGTACCATTTACCAGTACTTCATGTTTATTAAACAACAATTTCTTACATTTGGCAATGATATTACTGGAATTAATTTGTTTACAATTTTATTTTGAAAAATGAATATTTATTGAAATGTAATGTGAGTCCGCAGGGAATCTTTAATAAATATTATTTTATTGTTTTATAATGTCATAGATTTCTCCCGATATAACCGGATGCAAAAAGGACGTTTATCACTGGTGGCGATGATTTATAAATTGCTTCGTCGTTTTCAGCAATGCGCTGCACCTCTGGAAGTTTTCTAAAACTCCCAAGTTATTTTCCTCAAACATGTGGAGCAATTATAATTTTTATAGTTTTATATGAGAAATTCCGAAACGAACTTCTATCGAAAGTAACAGTGTATTGTGTATAATACCGCACACAAACACGCGGTAATTTTATCGCTATATCCTTGGCTAGTTATCGTAAATTTCGGCCTGTTCCAAGCAATATAATACCAGCGTTGATTACATTAACATTAATTCGATTTGAGAATTTATTATTTTTATAGGAATGCTAAAGTTCAGTTAGAAATTTCATTCTTATTATGTATAGTAAAGAAAAAAAAAACTCGACAAACAAGTTGAACTAAATTCTCCAATTTAATTAAGTCATTATATCAACATTATACTAATTTTATTTATGTAAATAATGGAATATTTTCCGGTTTTAATGCTACCTACACATAACTTCTAGGTGGTCCTCAAATGATGCACGCGAAGTTGTTATGTAAATAAACTAACTTTCCATTCTAACCAATCGAAATGTGCAGCGGCTCTCCAAAATATACTTAATCAACTCGACTTCCGAGAGTAAAGTTTGTAGGTCGAAGCTTCGAAACAATCTCGACATTCGAATTCGTTTCCATGCTGTCCTCCCACGTTTGCATCTATCAGTCAAGTTCTCGTAGGGTAGGTACTTGAGAGAACTTTACGTAAACTTTACGTGGTCGTAGTTTACTGGAGATGTAGAGTAGCCAACCTTTACCGTTACATTTCCCCAATCGATCGTTTCTAGTTGAGATATTGAATTTTGTAAAGCTCACACAGAAGTGGATACATACCTACCACTCAAGACAAATCTGTTGAAGTTTGTGTTGAAATGATTTTAAAAGTCGTCCATTGTTGACCTCATTTGTTGGTTTGAATGCATTGCAAAATTGTCTAACTTTTGCGCTAAATAAATAAGATGTTTCTGATGTGTCATGTTTTTCTGATCATGTCTTGTGCTTGCCTCAATTAACGTGTACAAAAGTAAGACATAACCTGGTCACTCTGCCAAAATGCGCACCAAAATCAATCTGTGTCAATCTCGGCTTCGTTTGAATTAATACTCCTTTTTACTGAAATCTAATGATTCTTACAGTTAGAAAGACTTGCTGCAAACCTACTGAAGATCGACACGCAATCTTCTTCGTTTCAATGTTTGTCTTGATCTATCCTAGTTTTTATTCTCGTTTCTATCAAATTTCTGAATTCTACAGTTTCATCTTTCAACACTCCTGACTCAACCTCCATAGAATCATAAATCAGAATAAATAATCGAATCGCACATGTACTGACATTTCTAAAAGATAGCTTGGCACTGCTTTCCTTTTGTCGTAATTCAGATTTGTATCCGCCGGTTGCACCTTTCTTCTCAGTGTTTTGGGCATTGATCTACCCACATCCATTTGTAGACCTTTTTTTTGCCGCTTCTGGTAGTATTTCCTGGTTGAGTCTCAACTAGCTGTTCCATAAGTATTTCCTCGATTTTGGTACTGATTTCAAGTTCAGTTTAGTTCGTCTGGTTTTCGATTTTAACATAAAACTTTTCTTCTTCAACACGGGTAATAGGATATGGATAGTTTAAGAAATATTGTGGTAGGTTAGTGCTCTAATCGTATTATTCGATTATTCCTTCTTTCTATTTGTCTGTAAGATGTTACAATAAATATGATTGAGATGGTTGATGAACAAAGCGAAGTAATTGTAAGAAGGAGGTTTGATTTAAAGTAGTGTGGTCACAGATAGTGTCCCACTTATGTTTAACTATCTCAACAACCAAACTCGAAGGGATATTAGTGAATAACGACACAACATCTAGTGAAGCTAAGATGTAGTGTTTCGGTAGTTTTAGTGAGATTGACAAATGAAAAGGTATCTTTTATATTGCAATCAGCTTCTTGCCATAGAGCTTTTCTAAGGATGTGAGAGAGGAAGGCTGCTTCTTCGGAGAGAATTCGCCTAAAGTTACTCGTCAAGATTCATGGCGATTGTGTGGCCACCTTTGTCGGCTTGTACTATTATGACGAAAGGGTGGTTTTTTAGAAAGGTTTGGGTTTGTTTAAACAGGTAAAAAATTCATGATGGTGGCTCTATTTTCGAGTGGTTTATGAAGTTAATTATGCAGTTCGTGATTCTAGCCCTCATAATGTTCTTGGATTCATCAGGGATGAAGAGGAAGATTCTCTACGTCCGCTAAAAAATGGCCAATTTTAAAGTTTTTTTTTTCGTAACAGCAACCCCAAATTTAGGGCCTATTGATAAAAAATCTTTAATATTATTGGGAAACTCAACTGTTTCTGAACCATTTCTCATTGTTTTGAAAACGCTTATTGTTTGGAAAAAGAGCGATAAGTGCATTGAATTTATGAACGTTGTGTTGTCTGATGAACCGAAATTTCTTTTGAAAAGTAATCATTGATAACATTTATTGAAATTAATTCCAAAAAAATTGATTTTAATTTTTTGATATTGTCTTTGATCTTGGAAATATTGTTAGATGTGATTTTGCTGTCTAAATTTTTCTCTCCAATCTCTGTGTAAGAATTTCTGGACTTACGAGGGAGCGTTTTTATATTCGCGGAATGAGCGGGTTGTAGGGGGGTGATTAGGCGCATTGGGGGCGTGGCCTGAGCAGCGACTCATAATTAGTATAAATACGAAGTTTCATTGTTATTAGACAGTTAGTCTTTGAGCTATCGTCAACCAAGTAACATAATCAGGAGTGAAAAGTGAAATATGGAAAAAATCGAATATCGTGCCGTTATAAAGTTTCTTACCAGGCAAGGAAAATCAGTCGCGACCATAATGAATGAGATGTCATTGGTTTACGGCGACTCTTGCCCAGGAAAAACCATGGTGTACAAGTGGCATAGTTTATTTAAACAAGGCAAGTGCATTTTTGGACCTCTGTAATGAAGACAAGGATGGTGTATTGAGTCGAATTGTTACTGGAGACGAAACATGGGTTCATCATTATGAACCTGAGTCCAAACAAGACTCCATGCAGTGGCATAAAAGGGCACAGAACTCCCAAGAAATTTGAAGTGTCACGATCAGCTGGAGGGGGTGGTGAATCTTTGTGCCTCCATTCGGGGTTGAGATGATTTAAATTATTTGAATAAAATCAGAATTTAAATCATGATTTAAATCAATGCGATTTTTTATTAAAAAAATCATATCTTTTCTTCTAGTAGTTTCTAATAGTTTTTATTTTTTTATTATGTAATAAATGTTTTAAGCAGAAAAGAAATTACAAAATTACATTTATTTAGTAACACAAAAAATAAAATATAATACAAATAATAAATAAATAATAATTCTTTCGACATCTGCAGAGAAAGTTCTTCACTGGATCTCTTGGTGCAGAAGTAGAACACAAAACACTTTAACCCACTAAACACCAAACAAGTTTTAACTAAAACACCGACGCGTTTCAACAGCAATGCTGTCATTATCAAGGCGATAATCATTATCTGCAGAGGAAGCACTTGAACACAAAATTGGAACAATGATATCCAACACTTGATTAATCTCTGGAACGTTCTTCTGAGATCTCCATCATTGTACTGCATTTACATTTTGTATTATTTCTTGCGAAAATATTATTTCGTGGAACGGATCTGATTTAGCTTCCAATTTAATGAATAATGGTAATAATCCAGTGCCAGAATAATATTTGCAAACTATTTCTACAGCTGAATTTTTTTCTTGAGGTGATTCATTTTTATTTATAGTAGGATCCAGCAAATATGTTAAAAAATGAAAAGGTGTCGTGGCTTGTTCATATCTCTTAAACTTTTATTTTATGATTGTTTCAGTTGATTCAAAACTTGTAGAGACTGCTTCTAATTTTTTCCATTCCTCAACGGTAAAAGATAAACAAGCACATTTCTGCTGAATTCTGTCAAGTGTCACAGAAATTGGCTTCAATAATTTTAAAAAGTCTTCGGCTCTCGGTCTGAAGTAGTACTAATTTTTTCTCTCCTTTTCGTTTATACCAAGCATTAGCTATGTAAATGTGTATTACGAAAATATTTTACAATTTGAAGTAATGTTTTTTTTTATTTGTTTAATCTCTAAATCCTTGGAAAACAAATTCAGTATATGAGCAGAACATCCATAAGTTATAATGGGATATTTCAAATTCTGGAGCTGTGATAGTTTTTTTCTCATACTACTCATATTCGCCGCGTTGTCTGTGACAGTGCAAGCTACTTTGCAATTATAGTCAGTGTCACACTTATTTATTACACCTACAGCGATATCTGTAAGATAACCAGATGTATGTGAGTGCCCTGATGTATCTATATTGTCGAACAAGAAACTGTTTCCATCTTCGGCTGTCAAAACGACACAAATTATTGATTCATTATGAATATTTGACCATCCATCAAGAAACATACAAACTGAGTTGCCTGATAGATCTTTACAATATTTTGATTTCTCCTCCTCAAATATTTCATCTGAAAGAACCGATAATTTAAAATTTAAAGTAATCAAAAAATCATCTACTATTTTTCAAAAAATTATGATTTTTATCAACCCTGCCTCCATTCCATACTTTGCATTTTTGATTCAGGATCATAATGGTGAACTTAGGTGTCATCCATAGTAATAAATCTTGCACCGATCTCGCTTAATGATGAAATGATGAAATTTGTCTCTGAAGGGATCTGTCGATCACGCTTTTGCGCTGACGTCAAAATTTTCAGCGCCGATCATGCAATCATCTTTTTGAAACTAAATTTTTTCGAACTATGAATTTCACAGTGATTAATTTATCTTTCAGGACCACGTCATGGATCAGATCAATGTTTTCATTGCAGATACTTCTGTTTTATATATACAGGGTGATTGGTGAGAATGGCTTATTAAAAGTATTATACAAACGGATAGGAATTTGAAAACAAAATTTTGCAGTTGGATAGGGTTGAATATGAACTATCACGTGAAAATATTTTTGAATAAATATCACTTCCGGTTAACCGGAAGTGGGCATCAACTTCGATTTTTTAAATAGCATGCTATAAAATAAATTACAAATTCAGCTTCTATGATAAATTTTACACATATTTCATGTATCATACCCTATACCTAAATACCATTCCTTCTGAGTTATTCGCAATTAAAGAAAAAAAGTGACAGATACCGATCTTACTTTATAGTGATATTACTTCACGTAGGAGTAAATGAGGCGAATGAAATTTTGCATACGCGCAGCTGATATTATGTAGTTATACAACATTTGAAGTTTTTTCTGTAACATTATACAGGGTGTTTAAAAACTTAGTTGCTTATAAATAAGTTCAATCCGCGGAAAGTACATTTTCTTAAATGGAAAGGTATATATTTTATTAGATATTATGATTCTACAAAGATTCTCTTTGAATCCGTATTAGGTGTTCCTATACCTAAAATGTAAGGTTAATAAGTTATAACGATTTAATTAACCTCCGTACCTAAAATGCTCAAATATGTCAATTTACAGAAACAAGTGTGCTTAGCTCATTTGTTTTACATACTTACTTGCCACTTATTTTGACGTCTGTCATTTTAGTTAGTTGTTCTCGCGTACACTGTGGGAAATAGATCTGCACCAGTATAATAATTAGGGTAAACAATGCGAGTATTTACTTTACAACAACAAAAAATTATTTTATTTGTTGCAAAACATTGTTATCTTAGTATTTTTTTACAATTTTTATTTTACCTCTGTAATAACATTGTTTTCGTTTCTGTGCAATACATTTTTCTCAGTATATTGTGTTAGAATGGATTAGCATTGAGAGTAGAACCAAATCAGGTAATCATGAATTTATTTATTAAGCAAAGTGAATGTAATGAAATAGTGAAATAAACGTATCAAACGTTTAGTGAAAGATACTGACATTTGCAAGCAATGATCAGCAAAAATTTCTAAGAATTTTTAAGATATAAAAAGTTTTAGCGACCGATATGTTCGTAGAACAATGGTGCAAGAACAATACCTGTTAAGTAATAATAGCAGTTATAATTATTTAAGAAGGCAGATATTTAAAAAACCGTTGAAGTAGTTTGCCCAAAAGGAAATATTTTGTTGAACGTTTTTTTACTCAATGAAATATTAGTTGATTGAAGAGTCTTTTGTGTATCTAAAATAAAAGTAAAATCCAAAGTGTAAAGTAAAACCCAACGTGTAACAATATCAGTAAAAAATTTAGATTATCTAAGAATTCTCCTAGATACTCCCAACAATTGGTATTTGAATAATCAACATAAAGTAAATCTACATCAAAGGTCTAAATAATTAGTGATAACAAATTAGGTAAAATTAAAAAAATAAAAAAGATAATATAAAAGATACAGTAGAAAAATTATAAGAACAACAATAATAATAACACAAATAAATAAGTTATCTAAATGGTTCGACATGGCAACCATTTCCATTGAGGCATTCTATATTCGGAGACGTATTCCTATAATTCTTGCTAATCATCTTATTCCTATAATTCAATAGGAAGAATTTTCGCAAATACGATTAACAAAATGACAGACGTCAAAATAAGTGGCAAGTAAGTATGT